>CM076581.1:1032050689-1032218973 GCA_034641835.2 Pinus albicaulis | reverse complement strand
AAATAGATCAAATTATAAACATGCAGACAGCCTCTGAAACTTCATTTAACCAAAACTTCTCTGATCTTTCTCCTGTTAATCCTGCATATCATAAGTCAGAAAATAGATTTGTAAATCAAGTTGAAGAAAAGAAATCTGATAGTTCAATATACATGGCTGGTGACATTACTTATGTTAATGATTCTCCAATTTTTTATCAATATGTTGATGATTATGATTTCCAAACAGAAACTAACTTTGCAGAAGACTCAGTTTTTGATTGTTGGGAGGAAGCTCAGTTTCATAAACTTGAGAAAAGTGAGTAGCCATTACAGGTCATCTATGAAACTAATGAGAGCATTGAAAGTTCAAAAATAAGTGAAGAGTCTCGGACTCTTTTCTCTACTTCACTTCAGTCCATCAAATATAACATTCACATAATTTGAAATCAACTGTTTTTCAGCTTTGATGATGAGGTTGAGGAGGATGATGAAATTCTCGAGCATATTGTAAATGAGAAGCCTTTTCCTGAAATGGTTGAGGAAATCACTTTGGATAGGGAATCTTCCTTAACTCCATATTTGCAGTCACCAAGTTCCATTGAGTTACAAATTGCAGATGAAGAAGTAGAGGTTGATAAACACATGAGAGTGGTCACACTATCCTTTCAAGGTAATTTACTATCAAAGTGTATCCCTGCTCATCAACCTGATGACCTTCACACAGTTTTCAGCCTGCCCTATCAAAACACATCAGCTTGGAAATAAAAATACACTGCAATATATGATGAGTCTGACATTTCAAGTGATCATGAGCAAGGGGAAGAGTTGCTTTACCAGGAGAGTCCTAGATATAGCCAAGTGGAAGAAAGAGTAGTCCTGAATGAAGCCTATATCTCAAATCCTCTAGATCAGGTATTATTCCAAGATCCATTTTTTGTTTTCCTTGATAAGTCTGAAGGAGTAGTGGGTTCTATCATGAACAATTTGCTGCCGAGAATGGGGAAAAACTTACACACTACTGTCCGAAAAAAAACCAAGTGGGAATGGCCTTTTCATTATTTCTGCATCATAAAAGAACTAAACCAGAATGACCCATGTGAGCATCTACTTGACTGGTTGCATTGGAAAGAAGAGTTCACCAACTGTATGTTGTGTACAGTTTAAGATAGAATAGATAAACAACAGTAGAAAATAATCTCAGCCTTGTGAGCACTTTTTTTTCATTTGTAGTTTGTTTGAAGAAAAAGTGAAAAAGCAGAAAATACAAAAAACAGTGAAAAGTAGAAAAAGAGGGCAGTTTCTAAAAAGCAGTGGTAAGGCCCCATGTTCTAAAAAATAGTCCTTCGGAAAGCGCGCAAGTCTAAATGCCGCTACTAGTACTCCAATGTCTTGTTCAGCTATCTAGCCTAATCATAGCTGACCATGTTTAAATTTATTTGTTGATAAATTAGTGAGTGCAAAAGATAGTCAACATTGTGTAAGATTGACTTATCACAAATTATAGATTAGGGAGAGATTCTGGTTCCACATGCCTAAAATAGAACCAAAGAGAGAAGCGAGGGATGAAAAACACATTGTACATCTTAGCCCCGCTTTTCTAAATTTCCTTTATGCAGAATAATATTTGTGTGCAGCTTGTCTTTTATGCCGCAAATGCATGACAAATCAGACTGTCTAATCCTGATTTGATCATTTTAAATTTCATGTTTTAGATTAGAGAACAAAATCCTGTCAAACTGCTTAATCTTGACAGTTGATCTAGTATAGGTAGAGTAATGAAGGAGTTCATCAGTTTAATCTGAATTCCCGACAGATATAAGAGTAGAAATAGATAGGTTCATTTTGCAGAAAGAAAAAATATACATTGTCAAAGGCTGCTAGTTCAAATGTGCCAAAGAGAAGAAAAAATGTTAGGAAAGATAGTGGGGTAGGTAGAAATATTTTTTATGCTAATCATGTTGTCGCGTTTCAGAAGTAGCATTAAAGAAGAGTGAAATTTGCGCCAATGGGTAAGGCACTGGTCTTCATAAGTCAAAGATCTGAAATTCTGGACACCTCCTGAAAAGGAGCTGGCCTCCCCAAATGGAGCCACTGTTAGTCATCAGTATTTTTCACCTGTTGTTGATGACTAGATTCCCAGCTGATTTTTCTAGAAGTCGATCTCCATATGTAAATTTGTCATCTAGAAAACCCCCAAAAAAATTTTTGCTTTCCTAGCCCTTCCTGTCAACCTATGATCAGAGCAATCTTTAGTTTTAAAATCATGTCTTGTTTCAGCAGAATATCCCTGTCTATAGCTGTCTTGGTCGTGCTGGTCTACTGTCATTTTCCCCTTGGTTCTCATGAAACTCACTGTCCAATATTTGACAAAGTGTCTCCCTTCCTATCCATGATCTTCTTGTCAAATACAATTAGAATCAAGGAAATTTGACCCTAAGTTAGGTAGTGGTGCTTTAGAGAATCCTCTCCTTGACAAAAATCGCCGGAGCCAGAATCCTTTGTTCAAATAACAACCAGCCCTAAATTAGAGCTTGATCTGCAAAAGAAAACCTTGATATACCCCTAGGTCGCGTCGCTAAGAGGTCTTGTTGTCTCATTCCGGAAGAAATTCTACAAAGATCTAATACAGAAAGATATGAGCATGTGCACAGTCTAGAGGAATATGCTTAAGATTGGGAAAATCCTCCATAGAACACTAAAGGAGCTTTTAAAGTTTCAAATTCATATTGTTTGCATCTCTGCAGGGGGAAAATTGAATGACAAACAGTTTCCAGACAAAAGCAAGGAGACAAGTCCAAATAAGTCTCGTGCTGAAGAATTTGCCATTAGCAGGTGGAGAGCTGCAATGATAACAAAGTAGGAGTGCATGTTTCAAAGGTCAAAAGTTGCCCTAAAAAGTTGATATCATCCTTCAAAGCCACACAAATATAGATGAATGATATAAGGTTGATCTGCAGTGTTCCAGTTTTTCCTTCAGAGGTAATGATGCATAAGTTTTCCCAAGGACATCATCACAGTACATAAGAAGACAACTGCTTCTTATGTTGCCTTGAGCCTCGGATAAAAACACTATTTAGAGAGAAAATTCAATGTACACCTGCAAACACAGTCCAAAAAAGGTTAGTAAATGTGGTTGGGAAAATGCTGATAACCTCCTCCAGTAAAGAGCAGATGGTGAGGAATAGGATCAATATGACCTCCTTCATTTAAAAGTAGAGGGTCAAGGTGTTTTAAATAACTTCGAAAATTGTAGATCACCTCCATTGATGAACAACAATAAGGCAAATTTTAGTTTAAAGGAGCCTCTTTACTATAACAACAATGGATACTTAGGGTTTTTGAAGGCTGCAATGATTGGTATTTTTATAAACTTCTTCAAAAAGATACAAGGTCCCTATTTCAAAATAAATGGAGTAGTATGGTGTTGAAGACCTTCTTCAAAAAGTACAGTTGGTATGGCAGTTGTCAAGCATAGGCCTCCTTCCCAAATAAGTAGAGGGCCCACCATTGTTTGAAGGTATCCAAAATGAAAAACAGAAAATCAATCATGACCTTCATCAACAGATAATGAGGAAAGCTTCATGATAGGTCTGAAGGACCATTTGTAAAGGCTGAAACAATATTTTGTAATAATCTCCCATTATACACAAATAAAGCATAACAGAGTCTTTATGGCCACCTCCATAGACAGCAGAGTTTGGAAGGACAAAATGGAAAGTTTTTAAGCATGGTTCAGAGAACTTCCTACCTCATAAACTATAGATTACCACATCATTTTGAGGAGTATTCCATTCATTATGACAAAGCCATACAAAGACAGAGGTTAAAGAGCGCCCGGGCAGTTCGGTTCAAAATGTTTTTCTGAAAAAATGGAGATGAAATTTACAAAATTGAGAGAGGTTTTTGTCCCTAATAGGTTCAATAATAAAAACCTCCTTCAGTTTCTACACAGGTATCATGGTTTGTGAGAAACGTGAAAAATTCAGATGTCACGGGAGAATTTCTGCACCAGGATTCATCATTTTGACCAGTGATGGGACAGTCAGATTTTGAACAACCAAATTGACTCCAAATGAAAAAATTAAAGTTTTTATGGAAAATATACTTCCATAGCTTTCCGATGAGCCATCTCGGGCCAAATTCTGACAACAGGAAGGCATCCAAAAGTAGCCTGCAATCAACGCTATGTTTTTCTGCACCAGCATTCACCATTTTTGACCAGTGATGGGACAGTCAGTTTTTGAACACCAAAATGGACACCAAATGAAACAAATCAAGAATATTTGGAAATTAGGCTTCCATATATTTCCAATTAGCCATCTCGGGCCCAATTCTGACACCGGGAAGGCATCCAAAAGTGGCTTACAAACAACACTATGCATTTCTGCACCAGGATTCATTAATTAGTGAGAAAATGAATTTTTAAGTTCACAATGGACTCTAAATAAAATTAAGTTATTTCTGAAATTATACTCACAACACTCACATCTTTCCAACGAGCCATCTTGCGCCCAATTCCGACACCGGGAAGGCCTTCAAAATTGGGTACACACTTGCGCGACGCTCCTAGAAAAGTGCGCGACGCTCCTGTGCACAAAATTTACAAAGGAATGTACTGCTACGCGGCGCTCCTGTAGCAGCGTGCGGCACTCCTGGAAAAATCATCAAAAAAACCTTAAAAACTCTTTCCAGAGCTGCTCAACCAGTCAAGCAAAGATTTCCATCGAATTTTTGAGGTATTCTAGGTGCATCCTTGGTATTTTTGAATTTCTAAAAAGATGTTGAAAGTTGTGTTTTTCAAAGGACTAAGTGTTGATGAAAGGGTGAAGGTTCTGTAAAGGCCGTGATACAAATCAAGGAGTTGTATTAAATCTTTGGAAAAATTTGTCACCGTCGAGGTTGTAGTGATTACTCAACTGAATTAAGCAACTTTTTCCGCCATCAAAGCTAAGTTATAACCATAACCTCTGTCAGTCTGATGCATTGAAGAAAACAGTTTTTGGGAGGGTGGATAGTTTTGTCTAAAAAAAACAAGACTTGTGGTGTTTTATGTTGGCTAGAGGTGAAACTTTAAAGAGTGTTGAATTTGCATTAGTGGGAATAGTTATTGTAACTGCCATCAAAACTATGATGAAGGACAGGAGCACAGAGCTTTAAAGGGTGAAATAGTAGGCCTATGATCAAACAACAGTGATCATTAGATGAGAATTTGTGACCTTCCAAAGTCTCCTCTGTATGTTAAAAGGACAAAAAAGCAGTGTTGTGACCTTCCATTCCATAAAGCAAAATCAGTGAGTGAAGCTACCATTGCATTCAGAGGTGTTTTTGTCAAAATTTGTGTAAAGAATAGTGGAGTATAAAGAGGGCAGTGTTTTGGTTCGAAGAGGAGTTTTGTTGTTGAATGCTACAGGTCTTTGAGATCACACCAAACATTACAAGCTCTGTCACCTTATCTTATAAAGACAGTAACCTTTGACTATGTATATGCCTTTTTGATTGACTGTCTTCATATTGTTGAATCTACTGGTGAAGTGGCCTACAAAGAAGAAAGCAATGTCTTGAACTAAGAAGATTGTGGTTTTGCCTTTGTCTAAAATGCAAGGTTATACTGTTGTCCTCAAAACACCAAAAGGCAAGGTGACCTTACCACAAAACACAGAAAAAATCACTTTGATTGTTTATCTTTTATTGACTGTGTTTTTGTTCTTGAGTTTACTTGTTTAGTGGCATACAAAGGGAAAAGCATTGTTTTGGAAAGACCAGAGATTTCTGTGTTAAAGGGCATCTCACACAACATTTGAAAACCAATTTTTGCTTGGTCAAACAAGTAAGTTGACAAGCCGAGACAAAGCAACAAAATGACAAGCATAACAGTGATGAACAAGTACAGGAAAAGGGGCAGCCATATGAGACATAACAACAGCATAAAGATCATGAAGGGCATTCTCCAAATCATGTGCTAGCTGCCTCTCCTAGGCAAGGGGCCATGAATTCTTCACCAAAGCTAGAATGCCAAGCAACAAAGGAGAAAACCAAGAAAAGCTCAACACTGCCCAAAGAGGGCGCCCGGTGTTAAAAAAGGAGAAAGACACCGCTAGGCTTGGAATTTTGGCCCAATTTTCTATACATGTTTCTAAAAAACCTTGAGGGACTTTCTCACCGAAATTGAGCAAATTTTGACATGTTCTTGTTTTTCGACATTTTGGGGCCTAATTGCATAAAATCATGGGCGCCGCCATTTCAGTTTGGAGCATCCTCAACTCTTGAGAGTGGTACCATTGGATGTATTAAATTTAGGAGCATCTACTCAGAAATTTTCGGAGCATTTGAAGTTGTTTTGGTCCCCCAAAGATACAAAAAACACTCACTTTTTCAACATTCTGCCCCGTCTATCAGCAAGGTTTATTTTCTAGTTTTTTACACACAGTCCTATTTTTGGAGGACTTCTAGGCATCAGATTGGGAAAATTTCAGTTTTTCCAGAAATTAGACAATCAGAGCTTTCCAACAAGCTATCACGAGCCTCGTTTCGACATCGAGAAGGCTGTCAAATGTTGTGAGCAAGTCAGGGGACCTTTTTTTGATGTAAATTTTGAGTATTTTTGTAAATTTTGAACCTTTAAAAACTGATATTTCCTCATGTGCGTTTAGCTATTTTTGCACATGAGAAGTTATGAAAAGTCAATTTAATTCCCTCTTTTAGCATTTTTTAGATATTTTATGAGATATTTTGTGCCTTGGGCTTTGCAAAGCCTCAAGGACAAGTTTAGATATTTTGATTAGGCCAATGGGATAGCAAGTTGAACCATGAGGTTTTCCTCACTTTGGCCTATTTATTCCAAAGAATTTCATTGTAAACAGGGCTGAACTTGATGATAAAAGCAATATATGGTCATATAAGCTTTGGAAGAAATACTTGTCTCATGCTTTTGGATTGCCTCTTGGATGTTCTTGGATGATGAAAGAGGATTGTTGTTGGATTCCATGACTTGGTAGAATGGTATAGTGTCTCTTTCTTTGTTTTGTCTTCTAGTTTTCATTCATGAATACATGTTTCTTGCTTGCTATAGATCAGTAGAGAACAAATTTGAGATATGCCCTTGGAGGCACCTCAAATTTCCTGTTTCTTCATAGCTTTCATGTTTTCTTCTTCCTTAGTCACATTAAAGAATTCTTAATTGCTCTTTAATAACTTGAGGATATTGTTGCTTGTTTCATTCATAGTTCTATGCATGCTAAGTATGATTTACGGTATGCCCTGCTTACCTATGGCTAGTTATAGTTCCATCCATGAAATTTCTCTTTGACTGATTAGATTATCATTTTGTTGAACCAAGGAGGCCTAGTTCCGATCTAGCCCTTTGCCTAAAACTATGCAAATCTTGTTGTTCAAAGTGCCCAATAACTTGAAGTACTGTGTTTAGGCGTTCCGGCATAGTAAGTTAAGTTGTTTGTCTTCCTTAAATGTTTTCCCCAAAGTCTGATAGCCATTTCCCAAAGTTAGAGGGTCTTATACTTCTATGCATGGATTGAATGTTTATTTCTATGTATTGATTAGCTTGTAGTTACATTTTGCATGATTAATGGTTTTCCCTACCATGTTTATGTTATCTATTGAACTAGTTATGCTTGAAACTCTTTGTTGTTCACAAACTTGATGTCCATTTACTCCATTTTGCCCAAAGATCCTTTCTACCTTGAAATCAAATCGGCCCTTCAACAGCCTTGTATCACCGTCTTATAGCTTTCTTGACCTTTTCGACCCCATAGCCCAGTTGATCTGACATATTTTTACCTATCTTATATCTTTGATCAGTTTCATCCCTCACAACCTAAAAAACCAAAACCAAAAAACTTACTTCATAACTAGCCTAAAATCAGAACATAATAAGCAAACACATAGACATCTCTTACACATATAGAGAGATCCCTCTCTGAGTCCAGGAAGGCTAGGTCTTTGGGCTCCAAAGCTTGGTTTGATGCTCAATCGCTATTTGGCTTGCCAATCGCCCAAATCAATGGACCCCTAACAACACCCAAAACTGTACACCATTAGGTGGCTTCACCAAGGATGAGATCTTCGTGTCAGCTAGTAGTGTTGCCTTCCCTAAAACATCAAGCCCTTCATAGATGAGGTATTATGTGATATTTCTCCTCTTGAAGTTTGTGATGTATTATTAGGCCAACCATACTTGTGGAAGCGACATGTTGTGTATGATTCTAGGCCTCGTGTTGTTATTGTTACTTTGGGAAATAAGTTGTATAGGATACCAGAGGTAGCACTTCCTACCACCATCTCTTTGATCACTGCAAAGCAATGCACTAAGCTCATTTCCCAAACCGAGAATTTTTTTTTCCTTATGATCCACCCTTAGGGAAAGAATAATATTATGGCCATGACCTCTAGACAGGGCTCCTATGCATGACAAAAATAGATGGAAAATGTCATAGAGGAGCACAGGGACATCTTCACCTAACCTACATGGGTACCTCTACACTTTCAGGTTAAGCACTCCATCGATTTGACCCCATGCACACCGCTACCCAATGGGTCGATCTATCAGCGCTTTGTTCTTGAGAATGAAGAAATCAAGAGGAAGATTCAGGATCTACTGCAAAAAGGACACATCCGGTTGATTTCATCGCCTTGTGGGTGCTTGATCATGTTGGTGTAGAAGAAGGATGGGACTTAGAGACTCTATATTGACTTTCAAGTGCTGAACAAGATCAATGACCTGAATAGGTACCTCATCCCATGGATTGATGACCTTTTGAACCAACTCAAGGGGGGAAAATATTTCAGAAAGATTGACTTGAATTTTGGGTATCACCAGGTACCAATCAAGGGCCTCTGATGTGTGGAAGAATTCCTTCAAATCTAAGGAGGGATTTTTTGAGTGACTAGTCAAGCCTTTCGGGTTGACTAATGCCCCCACAACCTTCATGAGCCTTATGTACGACATCTTGCGACCATTTACCAACTCATTCATGTTGGTGTCTTTGGATGACATCCTAATCTTCAGTCAGAGATCAGAAGAGCCACTCCACCACGTTCGACAAGGCCTCCAAGCACTGTGACAACACAAGTTGTGTGCCAATTTGAATAAGTGAACTTTTGGCATAACCCAAGTTTAATATCTGGGATAATCATTGATGAGCGGGGGTGCATGTTGACCCATCCAAGATCCAGGTCATTCTGGATTGGATAGCCTGAACCACTCTAACAAAGCTCCGCAACTTTTTGGGACTTACCAATTTTTACTGCAGGTTCGTGTTTGAGTTCTCTCATATCACTTGGCCTTTGATTCAAGCCACCAAGGGAGGAGAAAAAGCTAAATTATTTTGGTCTGAATATCAACAGAAGGCATTTTTAGAGTTGAAGCATTATCTCTGGTCTTCACTAGTGCTCACATTACCAGACTTGCAATAACCGTTTGAGACTGAGACAGATGCCTCTGGCTATGCTATTGGGGCAATTCTTACTCAGTAGGGGCATCCAATGGCATATAATAGTCATACACTTTCAGACACAATGCAAAATTATCCCACCATGAAAAAGAGATTTATTCCATTGTGAGGTCTTACGAACAATGGAAGCATTACATTTTAGGGAAGGAAACGATCATCCACACAAATCACTGACTCCTGCAGTTCATACAGACACAAGGAAAGTTGCATAACGATTTCCATCAGAAATGGTATGCTTACCTACAACAATTCCATTTGAACATCAACTACAAGAAGGGAAGCACCAATAATTTTTCATATTGCCTCAGCTGAATGCCGATCGTGGCGCTAACCATTATGCTCAACTGTTGTGGGCATGAGACTTCAGATTGGCTCCACATCTACAAAAGCGATATAGAATTTGGCAACACATACTAGATGCTCTTGGAAGGTAAACAAGTTCCATACTTTCACCTCCAGGATGCATTCTTATGCCACTTAGGACACCTCTGTTTTATTGCATGCAATTGTGCCAAGATGATTTGGGAAGCGTACTAAAATCGAATCATTGGACATTTTAGGGTTGAGAAAAAATTGGCAGTACTGCAAAAGTATTTCTAAATTTTGAACCTTCAACAAGATGTTTGGAAGTACATCAGATTGTGCACTGCCTCCGCCGGCACCAAACTGATCATCAAGAATAAAGGCCTATATACTCTGCTTCCCACCCCTAGTCAACATTGGGAATCCATCTCAATGTATTACATGTCGGCCTTTCCTTCTACCAAGCATGGAAATGATTGTGTTTTTGTGGTTATCGATAGATTCTCAAAAATGGCCATTATGGTTGCCTACAAGAAGAATACCATAGTAGAAGCCACTGCTAAACTCTTCTTCGATCGAGTGTGGGTACACTTTGGGGTCCCATAGTCCATTATCTCAAATCGGGAAAGTAGATTCCTCACACATTTTGGTCAAGTCTCTGACCGATGTTGGACACCAAACTCACTAAGTCCACAACTTACCACCCCCAAACTGATGGAAAAATAGAGGTCATCAATAAGATGATTGTACACATTCTGCGCATGTACAGATTGAGGCATCCATGCACATGGGATGAAAGGATTCCCTATCTACAACACAATTATAATAGGGCTCTCCATAGCTCGACTAGACATAGCTCCTTCCAGGTGGGTTTTGGATTCCAACCACTACGTCCCATTGATGTGGTCATACCATTTGCCGTTACTGAGGTAGATTCAACTCATGTCCAACCTAAAGCCAAAAAGGAAAACAACTTCATTGAGCACATTCATCACATCCACCAATAGGTATATGGAATATTGGATAGATCCAATGCTAAGTACAAGCAATGACATGATCATCATCGTGTGCCACACAAGTTCCAGGTGGGTGACAAAGTTTGGCTACATTTGCAAAAGGAGTGCCTTAATGGACCCCACCGCAAGCATCGCCCGCTATGATATGGACTATACACCATCACCAAGGCTATAGGGGACAATTCCTTTGAGCTTTGTATTCCACCATTCCTTTATCTGCACCCAGTGTTCAATGTGGACCACCTTCGTCCATACTTCCCACCATTAATGGACACATCACACATTGCAGAACAACTCACACCAACTGAGTTAAATCTCGACTGCATGGAACAGGCCAAAAATAATTAGATCATGGAAATGCATATCAAGAACAATCACACGCAGAATATCCAGTTGTATCGGGTTTTCAAAGCTAGCCAACTCCGGCACCAAGGCAAGTGGGTCACTAGGGACCAATCAGTAGAATTTTCCTCATCTCATGGATGAACTCAACATAATGGGGACCATTACTTCCTAAGGGGCGAGGAATGATCTAAGTGGATATTGGTGGCCACCCACACCTATTCCACTTGGATGCCCACCATTATTTCTTTCAGTTTTTTAGTTTCCTTATTTGTAGCACAATTAACTATTTTTGGCAGCTTTTTGGGTCCTAAACTTCTGAAGCCATTTTGAGGCCCTAAAAGACATTTTCTGAGAAAAACATCGATATATAATTCTAACAAGGTTTTTTTTACATAAAATGAAGTTCATATGCTAAAGTTATGACCGCGAGAAGTTGATAAGCCAATTTACCTAAACAGGGCCCATAGTTTTGGTGCTTCATCTCCTAGGGTTAGGTTTTTGGATGTTTAGGGTTTTCCATTGTTTATCAATAATAAATAGGCCTTGGAGCCTCACTGTAACATAGTTCAGAGGCATGGAGCCACCACATCTCTTCTCATAGATAAGCTACCATCGCCTAGGCTAGTTTATTTTCCATTCTGTTTGTAAGCATTTTTTAGTTATTTGATATTACTGAAATGAAGTTTTATTTCTGCGACATCTCTACATTTATGTTTATTTATGTATTTTATTGCATTCCTGCATAAGTTTGGATCATGGGTATTAGAGTAGTCTTCTCTCTATCGATCTTTCTTTGCATGTCCCCAATGAGGTTGGGGTATAAGGATTTAGGGATCAATCTGGTTGAACCTTTGCAAGATCAACCTCGCAAACCCCGACGACCTCCCATGGCGAAAGGAAAGAAATATGAGGGAGCAAGAGATCCTATCCAAATATTGCTTGAGGAAGCCCTTGAGAAACAAAGGAACGCGATGATGGATAATTTTTCCTACATCCTTCGAGGACTACTCGTCGATGACGCATTTTCATTCAACAGCCACTCTAGAGGCGCCACTCCTTTTAAGGTACAAGTTATCTTTGACATTCCCATATTTTAAGGCCAAATATATGGATATGTCGTAGATATATGGATGAATACATTACAATAATATTTCTTGATTCATGACTTTTCCAATCGGGAAAAAATTACTTTTGCACTCCTCAAAGCTACCCCCCATGTCAAGGACTAGTGGGAAACCTAATGTGCGAAAAAGGAGGAGAGGGAATCATCCATGTTCATGGCCGCACCCACTTGTATTTATTTCTGATATGTCATCAAGGAACAATATTACCCTGTGGGGAGCTATGAGGAAAAGTACATAAAATGGACTATGCTACGGGAGCAAAGGGATCAAGGTGTGCATGAGTTGATGAATTTGTTCCATACCCTACGCACAAAGTTGGGTATCAAATATTATAAGAAAAATTTGGTGCTTAATCACCACAATTGTCTGCACAAATACATCTAGGAGGAAATGGAGTTCCACGACTTCTCCTCGCTTGGTGCAGCATACCGATATGCTACCAAGATTGAGCATAAATTCAAATAGAAGAAGTGAGACTTTGGATATACGAAACAAAAGCAAAGGAAAGGTGCCCAAAAACTGTAGAAAAAAGGAAAAAGCTAAGGTGGTGTGGCCAAGAACAACCCTTTGAAGCGGCAAGAGAAGAACAACACCACAAAGCCAAAGAATGACACGAGAAAGTGGTGTGAGTTCCATAATATCTCCACTCACAATACAAGTGACTGTCGAGCCAAGCAGTCACTAGTGGCTAAGTTGAAGGCTTCCAAATCAGATGCATGTTCTGACTCTGAGTCAGAACCCAACAAGGGGAATGAAAAAGGGAAGTAAATTATCAATTTGGAACCTAATGCCATAGTTGCCACCACCAAGATCCAAAAGGAGGAACCTGAAGATCTAGAGGAGGGGCACACCTCTTCCATTCTCAGATGTGGGTGAAGGGTTCCCTTTTGCAGTTCATTGTCAACAGTGGGAGCCAAAAGAACCTCATTTCAACAGAGGTCATGAAGCGGTTGGGCTTGCCGACCATAACACATCCATAGTCATACACCATCAGGTGTCTTCACTAAGGATGAAATCTTCGCATCAGCCAATAATGTCGCCTTCCCTACAACATCAATCCCTTCACAGATGAGGTATTATGTGATATTGCTCATATTGAAGTTTGTGATGTATTATTGGGCCAAACATACTTGTGGAAGTGACATGTTGTGTATGATTCTATGCCTCGTGTAATTATTATTACTTTGGAAAGCAAGTTGTATAGGATACCAGAGGTAGCACTGCCTACCACCATTTCTTTGATCACTGCAAGGCAGTGCAGTAAGCTCATTTACCAGACCAAGATTTTTTTTTTTCCTTATGATCTGCCCTCATGGAAAGAAGAAGTATGTGGCCATGACCTCCAGACAGGGCTCCTCTACACGGAAACAATAAATGGACAAGGCTGTGGAGGAGTACAAGGACATCTTCACCTCACTCGCAAGGGTACCTCTACACTGTGAGGTCAAGCACTCCATCGATCTGACCCCAAATGCGATGCTACCCAATGGGTCGATATATCGACACTCTATTCTGGAGAACGAAGAAATCAAGAGGCATTTTCAGGATCTGTTGCAGAAAGGTCACATCCCGCCAAGTTCATCGCCCTATGGGAGCTAGATCATGTAGGTGCAAAATAAGGATGGGACTTGGGGACTCTGTATTGACTATCGGGGACTGAATAAGATCATTGCTTGAAATAGGTACCCGACCTCACGGATTTATGACTGTTGGGATTAGGTACCCTAGGGTCAAGTTTTTGGGTACAATGTTGGGTAAAGTTTGTCAATACGCACTGCGCGCAAAAATCAAGGGGCTTTGGGGTGGGTCAAAGCTCCTTAATCATTGTAATGGCTGAAAAGGGAAACCATGAGTCTTGCGATATGGTTTACTAGGGTCAATTTTTGGGTAAATTTTGTCAATACGCGTTGTGCGTAGAAGTTAAGGGGCTTTGCGGCAGGTCAAAACTCCTTAATTATTGTAATGGTTGAAAAGGGAAACCATGGTATGTGCACATCTGAGTCATATAAATATGTAATAGTTAATTTGAGTAAGGATATGTTATGTTTTCTGATGATGAATGTTTTGATATGATTTTGGGACAGTTGTGTTAGTTTGGGTAGAAAAACTCCTACTGGCTGTGTGCGCGGAGACCTGAGTCCTGAGATGTGTGTAAGTACCCTATTGTTGTGTGCATAGGCGCAAAGGATTGTATTTAATTGAAGATATATTAATAAAGAAGAATATTTGGTGAACTTTTTTCCATTGTGATCTCTATATTTATGCATGAATATGTTGGTTTAATTATTTGTTGATTACTGCAAGTTATAGATCTGTTTGTGTTGCTGGTTGAATGCGAAAATTTTATCTGAGTTAAGTATATATATCTTTGTATTCATGCAAGGGTTGCATATGTGTTAAAGCTTTTACAGAAGGCCTATATATGTGATTTCACAAGTGTTATTTATTCTTTGATAAGCTAGATATGACTAGAGTATAATGATATGTTTTGTGCATATCTGTTAAAGGTTTTTAGATCTGGGTTTCTGTAAAGTCTTGCACAGGATGATAAGCATTAGATCTGATAATTAGGGTTAAGGTCCACATCATACTCTCCCTTAGGGTGTAGAAACTTGGTTTCAACACCCCCCCATACTTCTTCGGGTGAGACATTGGTCTGCGCAAGCATATCACTACCGAAAGGGCTAGTAGTTGGAGGGTTTTGTTGGTTGCGCAGAACAATCTGAACCTGGACCAGAACCCCTCAAGCCAACAATGACCATCTGGACCAACTCAAGGAGGAAAAATATTTCAACAAGATTGACTTTAAGTCTGGGTATCACTAGGTACAAATCGAACGCTTCGATGTGTGGAAGACTTCCTTCAAATCCAAGGAGGGATTTTTTGAGTGGCTCTTCATGCATTTTGGGTTGATGAATACCCCTGTAATATTCCCAATTAGCTATAAGCTAGTTGGAATATTAATTTTTGTTTTTTCTTCCTATTTTGATGAATAAGAGGGTGTAGAGACCCATAAATCTCCTTAGTAGGAATAAAATCATTGCTAATATGAATGGAGATCATTTTAGTGGCTTGATAAAGCACCCTTATGTGTGAAAAGGGGTTGGAGAAAGTAGACTGGGTCAACCTTGACCAAATCAACAACGCTGGTATGGAAGGAGTGGCATTCATTATGGGACATCGTAGTTTTGGAGGGAGACTCCATGCATGGAAGTAGTGGCTTTAATGAGTGGGACCCAAGGCAAGGAAGCTCACCAAGCATATAAGGAAGGGGATGGAAGCCATTTTCAATATGTTGTTGATTATTATTTTGATATGGTATGTATGACTATTTGTTCTCTTCAGCTGTTTAGCTAAGATTGAAATGTTGTTTAGCACAGGGTGTTCCCAAGAAGGAATCCCACCCTCATCCTCGGGGGACTTCGAGTGCCCACTCAGGAGAGGTGATTGAACTACATTTCCACATTCTGGCATTAGGCCAAAGCTTCAGTCTTATTATACAGCGCAAATCTTGTTGAGGTTGTGTTGTGTTGTAGGGTAGAAGTTGTGGAGGGTTTGTAGAGCCATTTTTATAGGTTTGTGTTTCAGTGGAGAGGTAGCCTTTCCATTTGGAGATCAGCAAGGAGGCTCCTTGGGGCATTATATCATCATTTGGCACCATGCCAAGCTACCACCATCACCTACAATGCAGTTTCAGTCCATAACTGCGTTATTTTAGAGAGCTATTGCAGGGGTGAGTTTTGTGCATAATTTGGGGAGTTGGTTCTTTAGTGGAGGGATCAGACTTTCACATGGAGAGTCTATTGGAGGAGAGCCACAGATTTTTATATCATCTTCGGCCATATCTCCTAGCTATTTTTTTGTAGTGAATCTTCAACACTAGGGCTTGGGTTCACCATTTGTATTTTTGGGTGTATTGTCGGAAACCCTCTTGAGTTGGCTAGGCAAAGTGATATAGAGCCTTGTTATTTATGTATATCATCTCTATAGGCATATATCAGATATTTTATATCATTGTATCATCTTATTTTGTAGCTATGTCCTTTATGATTGTGTTGTAGCAGCATCTTCGGCATTTTGTATAGTAGCAACGCCTCATTCATGAGGGGATTTATCTATTGGAGGCATGTTGGTTCTATTGTATGATTTGTGCCTCATTGTATTGCACTATTTTGCTACTGATATGACTAATAAAATGGCTCCATATTGGTCTCATATCTTGATGTGATGTTATACACCGCTATTTCAAGTATTTTGTTCAATATTCCTGCATTTTCCATTTTGGAATATTACAGTGGTATCAGAGCATAATCTTGGCTCGACCTGTGCATCTTAAGCCAATATGTCATCAAAAGAAGGATATCGTCTCACAGATAGGGAGAAGAGGTATCTCAGAAGAAACCGGAAGTATTATTATACAGATGATAAAGAAGACAAGGGTAAAACCCCTTTTTCAGGAGAAGATGAGCAGAAGGCTTTCCCTAAGCTTCTTCTTCGAACTATGAAAGACATTGCAAGATAAATAAAGGAGATGAGGATGGATAGACACAAAGAATCCCCTAAAGGATTTCTACAAGGTGAAGGCTCTGACATTTCTCATCACTGGAGTGATCAACCAGTGAAGCAGCGGGTTTCCCAACGCTCCACAATGCCTACATTTTTAGCAGTGGGAATTGGAGGGTTTTAAGAACAAGAAACTCTTGAAGATTATTTTTTTGAGTATGAGTCTCAATCTCAGATATTCAAAGACCATTTTAGATTTCAAGTGTTCTGTCAATTCAAGGAAAATAGGAGACCCGGCATCACAATAGAGGTGGAGGATTCATACAGAATCATGATCTACACTAGACTATGGGCAGATTTTTCTTACCCTAATTTGATAGGTCATAAAAGTGCACTGCCAAATCATGGGTAGATAATCTAGACATCTACTTCCAGCTATACCAAGTACCAGAGATGGAGGCCATCAAGATAGCAGTGCTGCACCTTGAGGGTGAAGCACATGATTGGTGGTTTCATGGTCTTTCTACATTGGGTTATGCCAATGTGACTGCATATTCAGAGTTCACAAGGATTTTGGTGGAGAGGTTTGATCGAAGAGATCCAGAGGCACCTTTCATGGGGCTAGCTAAGCTCAAACAATCAGGTAATCCAAAAACTTATATTTCTGAATTTATAAAATTTTCTGTTATGGTTCCCGATTTATCTGCAGCAAGGAGGGTCTATATGTTTATTGATGGGCTAGTAGAACCTCTACATGGGTTGGTTAAATCTACCAAACCCACTACCATTCAAGATGCCATTGAAAGGCCTAGAGATCTACAAGATGCCTTGCCAAAATCCAAGGCAACATTTCAGAAAAAGCCCACTTTTCCATCAAAGGGAAAAGATGAGAAGGCTCCTTTTCAAATGAGAGCCAAAGAAAAGTACCTCTTAATGATGATGTCTTAAGAGATTTGAGGAGAAGGAAGCTTTGCTTCACATGCTAAGAATCATGGGCACCCGTACATAGATGTGCAGTAGGAAAGGCACACTATATAGAGGTATTTTCAGGTGATGAGGAGGAGGAAGAAGAAGAATAACTAGAAGGAGGTCACAGCGCTGGGATAATAGGAGAGGATACACCAGCACCAAGAGGTGGGAATGGAGAATTTTCTCCAATTGGAGGGACCCTTGCATCATTAAGAGGAGTACTCAAGTACTTGACCTTGAGGGTTCGAGATTACATTCAGGATTAGAGGGTTTCAGTTCTGATTGACAGTGGGGCTACCCACAACTTTATTGATGCCCAACTAGTACAGAGGAGGGCAATACCCACTGATGATTTTGAGGGATTTTTAGTTTTGGTCCCAAGAGCTATAACTATGCAGTGCATACATTATGTTGCATCTTTACCTGTCACCATGGGGACATATACGTTGACTGATCACTTCTTTGTGGTTGACATACCTGACACCAATGTGATATTAGGTGTGCAGTGGTTGATTACTTTGGAGAAGGTCACCATAGATTGGGAGACTTTGCAGATGGAATGGGTGGACAGAAAGAGTGTTAGAAATCAGATGATTAGGGGCATGCACACATATCTCTCACAAAAAACTTCCACACAGAAAACAGAGTTGGATTTGCATAGTAGAAGCAAGGACCTAACGGTCCCATCATGTATGCAGATGACTTTGGCTCATGAGACATTACTGTTTAGTGGAAAAACACCTAGGAGGCCACCTGATCAGGAGTTGGTGAGAAATGTCTCACAGCATGTTGCACCACTCATAGATCTAGGAGGAGTGGGAACATTGGGAGGTCATGGTATAGCGCAGAGAGTCTTGAGTAGACTCAAGGAAGAGGGAGACATTCTCCCAACATCATCATTACCCACTCCAACATCTCGTGCTGAGAGAGGATGCTACAAGGATGGAGAATGGCACTATCATGGTGCAAGGAGACTACTCCTTGACTTGGGAGGCTCAGAAGATGTTCTCGCTTGGGGATAAATCTTCCACACATGGTAGAGCATGGTGACCACTCATGCATGCATTGGCCAAACTCAGGAAGTTTTGGATAGGTGATAGCTTCCCATGGAAGACTAACCTCCAAAAGCTTCAGCCTTTACTTGAGCATGAGTAGCTACAGGTGGAGCAGCAGAGGAAGGATAGCAGCATCTCGGTATGTGAATTTGGCATGGGAGATGTCAAAGAAGAGGGTAGCCACATGACAGATTCTTTATATGATAGATCATCAATGTTGTCACTATGGAGGATAGATCCTTATTGGAAATCCCAATTGTTGGTGGATTACTCCAAGGATCTTTTTACTTGCATGATACTTGATGACCAGCTACTAGAGGAGGGATATTCAGTAAGAGATGGGGTCATCTACTATCAGAGTATGATCTTCTTATCTAGAGGATCCAAGCCCAAGGAGAAGTTTCTACAAGCAACACATGAAGGTTTTCTCTTCAACCACACTTATTCCATGAGAGCATACCATACCATCATGGAGGGATATACTTGGGAAGGCTTTGAAGAGGATATATATCAGCATTTGAGGAGATGCATGGATTATGTGGAGATGGAGGAGAGACATAACTCTTCGATGGAGTTATCACAACCACCTATTTCCTCTATGGGGATGAGAAGGGATCTATCTATGAGCCACTCCATTAGTATGAACAAAGCATATGGCAAGGATCATGTTTGTATGCATAATGATTTACTTGATGAATATTTGCATTCCTTTACCATACATGTGTAGGCCATTGCTCCAAGTGGGGGCATTCTTCCTTATAAAATTCAAGGTCAACTTGGGGCCATAAACAGTGTTAAGCATGGCCACTCCCTAGGAAGATATAAGGAGATGACATATCATTCAGGGTGTACTCCAAAGGCACCAAACATCATCCACCTTCTCAAAACATGTGAGAAGACTATGGCAACAAGTAAGTGGTGGGGAAACCACTTATTATATCATGATTTGAGGTAGTCAGGAGATATACTGCATTGGTTCCACATGTGGGACTATGATCCTCCTCCATTATTGCATATGGCAGCTTATGTATCCTTGGTTTTGATCCCATAGATTGATGATGTCCTTATTCTTATTATGGGAATTATTGGAGGAAGAATGCAAGGGTTGAATGTGCCCATTGGGAGAGAGATTCTCCATGTTTCCTATGCTTCAAGTTTCAGGGAGAACAATGGGAAAACCATGATTGCTACATTGGATCTTTTGCTTCCTTGTGAGGTGAATCATTGGCATCTCATGAGTACTTGGGAGGGAAATTTCACTAGGGATGGATTGGGAGATACTTGACTTATGAGAAGATCTTATCACATGGAAGTGTCACCAGGTAAGGAGAAGAAGAGTTGAAGAACTCACCTTTACAGTTGCTTGAGGACAAACAACATTTGGGAGAGGAGGACTGTAATATTCCCAATTAGTTATAAGCTAGTTGGAATATTAATTTTTGTTTTTGCTTCTTATTTTGATGAATAAGAGGGTATGGATACCCATAAATCTCCTTAGCAAGAATAAAATCACTGCTAATATGAATGGAGATCATTTTAGTGGCTTGATAAAGCACCCTTGTGTGTGAAAAGGGGATGGAGCATGTAGACTAGGTCAACCTTGACCAAATCAACAACGTTGGTATGGAAGGAGTGGCATTCATTGTGGGACAACACAGTTTTGGAGGGAGACTCCATGCATGGAAGTAGTGGCTTTAATGAGTGGGTCCCAAGGTGAGGAAGCTCACCAAGCATATAAGGAAGGGGATGGAATACATTGTGGGTATGTTGTTGATTATTATTTTGATATGGTTTCTATGACTATTTTCTCTCTTCATCTCTTTAGCGAAGACTGCAGTGCTGTTTAGCACAGGGTGTTCCCGAGTGGGAATCCCACCCTCATCCTTGGGGGGCTTCGAGTGCCCACTCGGGAGAAGTGATTGAGTTGCATTTCCACATTTTTGCATTAGGCCAAATATTCAGTCTTATTATACAATGGAGCTCCTTTTGAGTTTGTGTTGTGTTGCAAGGAAGAAGTTGTGGAGGTTTTGTAGAGCCATTTTTTGGGTTTGTGTTTCAGTGGAGAGGTAGCCTTTCCATTGAGAGATCAACAAGGAGGCTCCTTGGGAATTATATCATCATTTGGCACCAGGCCAGGCTACCACCATAACCTACAACGCAGTTTCAGTCCATAACTACGTTATTTTAGAAAGCTGTTGCAGGGGTGAGTTCTGTGCATAATTTGGGGAGTTGGTTCTTCAGTGGAGGGATCAGCCCTTCACCTGGAGATTCTATTGGAGGAAAGCCAGATATTGTTATATCAGCTTTAGCCATATCTCCCAGCTATTTTTCTGCAGTGAATCTTCAGCCCTAGGGCTTGGGTTCACCATTTGTATTTTTGGGTGTATTGCTAGAAACCCTCTTGGGTTGGCTAGGAAAAGTGATATAGAGCCTTGTTCTTTATGTATAACATCTCTATAAGCACATATCAGATATTTTATATCATTGTATCATCTTCTATTGTATCTATTTCCTTTATGACTACTTTGTAGCATCATCTCTGGCATTTTGTATAGTAGCAGCACCTCATTCTTGAGGGGATTTATCTATTGGAGGCTTGTTGGTTCTGTTGTATGATTTGTGCCTCATTGTATTGCACTATTTTGTTGTTGATATGACTAAAAAAATGGCCCCATATTGGTCTCATATCTTGATGTGATGTTATACACTACTATTTCAAGTATTTTGTTCAATATTCCTGTCTTTTCCATTTTGGAATATTATAGCCCCCGCAACCTTCATGAGGTCGATGGAAGACATATTGTGACCATTTACCAACTCATACATAGTGGTGTATTTGGATGAAAACCTAATATTTAGCCAGAGATGGGAAGAGCACCTCCACCACATTCAATAGGTCCTCCAAGCCCCGCGGAAACACAAGTTGTGTGTCAATTTGGAGAAATGAAATTTTGGCATGACCCAAGTTCAATATATGGGATACATCATTGATGAGTGGTAGGTGCATGTGGACCCAGCCAAGATCTAGGTCATTCGATATTGGCTAGACCCAACCACTCTAATGGAGCTCCACAAATTTTTGGGTCTTGCCAATTTTTACCGTAGGTTCATATTGGGGTTCTCTCATATCACTTGGCCTTTGAGTTAAGGCACCAAGGGAGGAGAAAAAGCCAATTTTTTTTTTTCTAAATCTCAATAGAAGGAGTTTGTAGAGTTAAAGCATTTCCTCTGCTATGCACCAATGCTCACATTACCAGAATTGCAACAACCATTTGAGATCATGACAGATGCCTATGACTACACTATTGGGGTGGTTCTTACTTTGTAGTGGCATCGAGTGGAATATCATAGTGAGACACTTTCAGACATATTCTGGGAGTATCCCACCTATGACAAAGATATGTATTCCATTGTGCAATATTTCCGACAATGGAAGCATTACATTTTAGGGAAGGAAACAATTATCCAGACAGATCACTAACCCTTGCAGTACATACAGACACAAGAAATCGCCATAAGGAATGGTCCACTTACCTGCAAAAATTCAATTTTAAAATCAAGTACAATAAGGGAAGCACCAATAATGTTGCATACTTCCTTAGCCTATAGTCGATCGTGGCGTTAATCACTGTGCTAAACTCTTGTGGGCATGAGACTCCGGGTGGGGTGCATCTCTACAAAACCGATTCAGAATTCGACAACGCATACCAGATGCTCTTGGAAGATAAGAAAGTTCCATATTTTCACCTCTAGGGTGCACTATTATTCCACCTAAGACACCTTTGTGTTCCTATAAGAGAGTGCCAAGATGATTTGGGAAGTGCACTGCAGTTGGGTCGCTAGACATTTCGAGGTTGAGAAAATAGTGGCAATACTACAGAAGTATTTATATTGGTCGAAGCTTTGACAGGATGTAGGGAATTACATCAGATCCTGCACTGCCTATGTCATTACCAAACTGACCATAAAGAAGCAAGGCATATATATTATGCTTCCTAACCCTATTCAACTTTGGGAATCCATCTCCATGGATTACATGTCGGGCCTTCCTTCTACCAAGCATGGAAATGACTGCATTTTTGTGGTCATCAAGATATTCTCCAAAATGACCATTATAGTGGCCTGCAAGAAGAATATCACAACATAATCCACTGCTAAACTCTTCTTTGATTGAGTGTGGGTACACTTTGGGGTCCCACAATCCATTATCTTAGATCGGGACAACATATTCCTCAACACATTTTGGTCAAGTCTGTGGTCGATGTTGGACACCAAACTCACTAAGTACACAACTTTCCACCCCCAAATTGATGGCCAAACAAAGGTCGTCAAAAGGATGATCATACACATTCTACGCATGTACAACTCAAAGTATCCACACACATGGGAGAAATTATTCCCTATGTCCAACACAATTATAACCGAGATCTCCATAATTAGACTAACCATATCCCCTTTCAAGTGGGTTTAGGATTCCAGCCACTACATCCCATTGATGTGGCCATACCATTTGCAATTACTCAGGAAGATTCGACTCATGTCCAGTCCGAAGCCAACAAGGCAAACAAATTCATTGAGCGCATTTAGCACATCCACCAGCATGTCCATGACATATTGGACAGAGCCAATGCTAAACACAAGCAGTGACATGATCAACATTGGGTTCCACATAAGTTGCAGGTGGGTGACAAATTTTGGCTACATTTGTAGAAGGAGCGCCTCATTGGAACCCACTGCAAGCTTCGCTTGGCCATACACCATCACCAAGGCTGTAGGGGACAATGACTTCGAGCTATGTATTCCATCATTCCTTGGTCGGCACCCAGTGTTCAATGTGGACTTCCTTCATCCATACTTGCCACCATTATCAGACATAGCAGACATTGCAGAACAACTCACACCAACAAAGCTAAACCCCGACTACATGGAACAGGCCATAATTGATCAGATCATGGACATGCAAATCAAGAACAATCGGACATAGAAGATCTAGATATGTCAAATATGGTCAACTACTACACCAAGGAAAGTGAGTCACCAGGGACCAAGTTCAGCAAATGTTTCCTCATCTCATGGAGGAACTGAGCACAATGGGGACCATTTCTTCTGAATAGGGAATGACTCATCGAGGTGGATATTGGTGGCCACCCGCCTATTCCACTTGGACCCTCACCATTATTTCTTTCAGTTTTTCAGTTTCCTTATTTGTAGCACATTTTACTATTTTTTGTTGTTTTTTGGGTCTTAAACTTCTAAAGCAGTGTTGAGGCCCTAAACAGTGTTTTCTGAGAAAATTGGGGCTAACATGGATGTACGACCATGTTGGCTGCTCAAAATTTGTATTCCTTGGATAGATCTTTCTAACGAGGTGTTGTGTGTGTCAAACAAATATCGTATGCCAAAGTTACGACCCCGAGAAGATGATGCACCAATTTACCAAAACAGGGCCCATAGTTTTGGTGCTTCGTCTCCTAGGGTTAGGTTTTTGGATGTTTATGTTTTTAAATTGTTTCTCAATAATAATTATGCCTCAGAGCCTCATTGTAACATTGTTCTGAGGCATGTAGCCACCAGATCTCTTCTCAGAGATAAGATACCATCGCCTGAGCTAGTTTATTTTCCATTCTGTTTGTAAGCATTTTACAATTATTTTAAATTAATGAAATGAAGTTTTATTCCTGTTGCATCTCTACATTTATGTTTATTTCTACATTTTATTTTGTTCCTGCATATGCTCGGATCAAGAAAGAGACTTTCCTTTCTAGGGAGAGGGGATTAGTATTAGAGGGTAAGGATGAAGAGTAAAGCTTGTATAGGTGCTTCCCGATCCCTAAAATCCTATGAGAACTTCGATTCCAAAGCAGTTCTTGATGAATAGTATTTAACACAAAATGGGACAACACGGGGCCAAGTGGACCCAACCTAGGTTCGGGGATGGAATTTGGAAACCAATGATGTTCCTAACCTGGACAAGGTGAGAGAAAATGATCAAACAAGAATATTCCCCCCAAAAGGTCAAATTGATCCTACCAGATACTAGCCTTGGGAAACATAGGGAAAAAATTGATCCTAGAGATAGGCCTTGGTATATCTCGAGATTCCAACATTAGATTGTCTTCAAAATTTGAGGAGACAAGGGGGACCTACCAACGTAGTTGACCATAGGAGATCAGATTTTTCATATGGAAAAATTTTCGGGAAAATGATGCCTTAGGTGACCTAATGGTGCTAGACCTGGGAAAAATGGAAAAAAGGTGAAAAGAAGGGTTAAAATGATCACCTTGTGAATGATCAGTGCCTAATTTCACTTGGGGATATGGATTCAAGGATGATTAAGAAGATGAAATGTGTTTCTTCATTCACGGAGGCTTCAAAGTCAACTTCGTCCAATGTTAAAGGCTAGAGAAGAAAAGTCATTTCAAAACGTTTATATTTCCTGCAAATGGTAAAGGCTTATCAAGAAAACTTGATCTCTAGGAAAATTAATTCATCTAACATGGACCATACACATATATACACTAAAATATACACATAATTCCACATTTAACATATGAAAAAATTAGTTGTAATCATAAAAAAATTCCAATGTATGAAGCAATAAGAAAAATAATGTCAAATTTACACTTACACATTAGAGAAAATACCCAACCAACATCATACTTGCAAATTAAGAAGCTCCAAGATAAAGAGAACCCAAATCCCTACATCAAAATAAATCCATCATCCAAAAATCTCCACTAAGGAAACAAATGTGAAATTCTCTTAAGAGAGAGAGATCCCAATATAAGTGATGATACAAATGAATCCAGATAAATCCTATTTATACACCATTTAGGAGTTCGATTTAGCCTATAGGCCTAAATTAGCCCATAAAAACAACATAATATGCAAGTAACCCTAACTTTTGGTAACAATCCCACCAAACTAGCTCATACATGGAATAATAAGTCTCATACAAGATCAAATGATGTCATAGGGACTTATAGGAGGCATATTGGGGTCCATGTGTGCCATAATGATGCATTGCACCCATCAAAAGTGCTAGATAAGGGGGTGTCCCCTTGTTATCCAAACAATAAACTAATGGTGTTCCTTGTGGATGTGGGGGAACACAAATGACCTTATGGGTCTCCAAAAGAGTTGAAGATGCCTATAGACGGTCTATGAAGGTTCATATGCTCGACTAAATGTTTTCGTATCATTGTACAAGCCCTATGACACATTCCAAGTGTGTGGTACACCTATGGGGTGAGCTGGGCATAATGCATCTTCCTCGTCCAAGAGTGGATCTCTAGCAATATCTAAACATACAAAGGGATCCATGGAGTGTTTTCTAATGCTGTGAAGGCCCATGGCTCTCGAAACACACCCTACATATGCCAGTGTGGCCTTATGGAGGATTAGGACCCCATATAGGGAGACCAAACCCACAATGGACAAAATTAGGCACAAAAGCCACAATGTGAGAATGTACAATATATATTCTGAAATATTTAAGAACCTTCACTAAACAATAGGATTGTTTCTCCATAACATTGTACTTTAGTTCAAAATTTGCAAGTGTCCTACTGAAGAAAGAAATAGCTTTCTCATTACCTTGCTGCCTCTTCTGCAATAATACTCCAACAATTGTATGTTGAGAGGAAAAAGTAAAAGCCTAAAAATCCTTAGAAAATTAAAGATTTATGAGAACCAAGGCTTGGGTAAGGGCCTTATTGATCTCTTCAAAAGGTTGTTTTTCCTCTTCTTTTCATTTAATATCAAAATCCTTCCTAAGCATCTTAGTAATATGCTTGACAATATCTGCAAAATTAGGAATAAATCTCCTAACAAAATTTACTTTGCTAAAAAGGATTGAATCTCTTTTCTAGTTCTTGGAAAATCTATCTTCTGTATTGCAGCGACACTACTTGGATCAATCCTTATTCCTTCTTTTGATATTATGTGTACCAATAATTTTCCTGTAGTCAAATAAAAAACAATCTTACTACGATTGAGAAAAATACCAATTTTTTTGCATTCTTGTAGAATTTTCTCCAAGTGCTTGAGATGATCTTCTTCCTTATTTGAAAACAAAGTGATATCATCCAAGTAAACCACCACTGACCTATCATTTTATTCAGTAAATGCAATGTCCATCACCCTTTGGAAAGTTTCTCTTGCATTCATGAAACCCAAAGGAATTTTGGCATACATAAATGTCACCCATGGCATAGTGAAGGCGGTTTTCTCCTAGTCACCCAGATGCACTAGTATCTGATTATAGCCTGAGAAACAATTAAGCATAGAAATACTTTGGGATCCAACAATATTTTGCAAAATTTGATCCATTTTTGGAAGAGGATAATTACCTTTAAGAGATGCCTTATTCAAATTTCCGAAATCAATGCATATCCTAATCTCGCCATTCTTCTTTCTCCCATGTACCAAATTAGCAAGCCACTTAGAAAACCTCAATGGAACAATTATTTTTTCATCAAAAAACTTCTTAATTTCTTTCTCAATGAATGGCATGAGCAATGGATTGATTCTCCTCAATTTCTGTTTAAAAGGCTTTTCATTTTCTTTGATTGGTATTGTGTGTTGAATGGTGCTAGGATCATACCTCTTTAGGTCTACATAACTCCATGGCAAAACATCAATGTACCTTTTCATCAAATCAACATACCTTTGTCTCACATCTGAAGAAAGAAGCTTCGACAACTTGATCAACTTGGGATTTTCTGCAGTACCAAGATTACAACTTTCAACCTCTTCATCATCAGCTTTATTTTTGGATTCTTAAAAACATCATTTTTATCAAACAATTTCTCAAGGGGGATCAAGCCTTAGGAATATATTTATTCTTCAAGTGGAGGACTTCCAAATTGGCTTTGGTTTCAACAAACATGTTCTTCTGGTCTACTTGAATGTTTTCAAATTATTCTTTCAGCTCAAGAAAGTTGTTGACATGTTTATCACTATAAAACATTTTCCAATTGATAATATTACCAGCGATAGATGGTCTATGCCTAACCTCAACTTCAAATTTTTTGCTGGGATGTGTAGGGATGATAAACAAGCTCGCTAAGATAGCCACATAATTATGGTTTCTAGCTTTGATGGTGAAACTATGTTCTTTGAAAATTTCAAGCAAATCAAGGATAAAATTCCTATAAGCCCTCATTCTAAAAAATAAAGTTTGATAAGATCCTTCTACTTGCTTGATTACTAGTTTAGAATCACCACAAATTAAAATTTTCTTGGCGCCTAAACCTTTCAAGGTTTCTAGACCCCCAAAAAAAGCCTCATATTCAGCCATGTTGTTTGTACAGTCAAAGTTCAATTTGCAAGAATAAAACTTGCTCTCATCACTAGGGCTGGTAATCCACATACCTACACCAACTCCTTCTCTTCCAACAGCACCATCAAAGTGCATATGCCACCAACCTTCTTCATTTACCTCCTCAAATTGCCGAATTTCAGCTTGCTGATTTTTTTCAATTTTCTACGTTTATGTGTCATTAGTGACCCCATTGAAAAAAATGGAAGACCCCAACTTAGTCTCTACTACATAAATTGGACCCTAGATTCTTTTTACAACCTTATTTTCTCACCAAATACTGGAATAGTGGCATAATTCATGTCCATCTTCATAGTTCCTTTAATTTTAGCAGCTCATGATCTAGATAAAAGCATACCAAATTTTGGAGGAATGTCAGCCACAACTATATCCATTAACATTGTCTTAGCAGACACTTGAGCTAAACCAACAACCACATCCTTAATGAGACCAATACATTGAACCCTTTTGGAATCAAAGGAAAACAAGTCCTTGTAAGGTCTGGTTATGTCTAAGCCCATTCTTTCCATGACCGCCTTAGGCATTAAGTTATGGGAGGCCCCTGAATCTAACATAGCATTATATAAAGTCATGTCATGGATGTAGAGAGTCACATAGAAAGGTGGAACTTCTTCATTTTTCTCATCTTCCACTCTTAGTCCTAGAAAGATAGTAGGATGGTCTTCTTGCAGATTTAGAATGTCAGAAGGTCCAAGTTGAGTGTTAAGCATTTTGACAATTTGGCTCCTATACTCAGTGACCTTAATGATCTCACCAAAAGGGACAACAATTTCGATCTTAGAAATCTCATTTTCTAGATTGAAAACCAGTGGTGTTTTTTCAATCTCTTTACCATGGGGTGGTGTGTATTTCTTCTATTCAACTGGATTTGGAGCATATTTCTTTGGCTGACCTTTATTGGCTGTAATAGGAACATTTCTATTCCTCAAGTTATATTGTTTTTTCATGTTATGAAACCAGCTCCAAAAATATAAGAAACCTTAGATATAAGCCACTTCGAGGGGGAAACCTCCTTTACATTACATAAATGAACCATTCTTGCATGATACAAATGACAAAGCCTCCTTCTATATATAGGAGTCCATGGGGCCACAATATAATCCTAGCCGGCCTAACAATAATAATGTAAGGGCACAATAATAACAATATTGGGGTTACAGGGGTACAGCAATAACAATAAGGGGGTTACACTAACAACAATAAGGGACTATAATAGTAATATAGGGACCTAGCATGCCCCTCTACCTCAAAAAAGTGTTGTCCTCAACGCTTGAGTAGCTCCAGGTGCTTCTGTATAAAATTCTCATCCTCCCATGTAGAATCTTCAGTGGGTAAGTTCTTTCATTTGATGAGATAGCTGTCGAGTTCTTGTTTCCGTGACTGCTTCAAGTTCTAATATGATTTTTCCTTCCTCATCAAGTTCTGCCAATATTGTTTGAACTAGAATTTTGTCCCCTATAACCTTCTTTAAGCATGAAATATGGAAAACTGGATGCACTCACAAAGAAGCAGGAAGATCCAATTTGTATGCCATAGTACCAATCTTTTGCAACACCTTGTAAGGACCATAGTACTTTGGCAATAATTTATTATCCTTCTTAGCTTGCTTGAGGGACATTTGTTTTTATGGTTGTAGCCGTAAAAATACCTAATCTCCTACATCAAAACTTCTCTTGTTGTGATGTTTATCTGCCTGTTGTTTTATTCGATTTTGTGCCAAATTTAGGTTATCCTTTAAGAGTTGGAGAACTTCTTGTTGATGCTCGATGTGATATTCCACTGCTTGAACCTTAGAATTTTCTCTTAAAGAAGATGTGATGGATGATAGATGATATCCATAAAGTGCCATAAATTGGGTCATTTTTTCTGCAATATGGAAGGAAGTGTTATACCGCCATTTATAGAGAGGTAACCACTTGACCCATCATGCTTGCTTATCAGATACAAAACAATGAAGATATCCTTCCAAAAATTTATTCACTATCTTCGTTTGACCATCAAATTGAGGATGATAAGATGAGATGTGAGCTAGTTGAGTACCCAAACAAGAAAATAATTTTGTCCAAAAATTTCCAGTAAAAATGGGATCTCTTTCATTTACAATAATCTTTGGGTTTTCATGTAGCTTTTGAACTGTTTCCATAAATGCAGTAGCAACTGTACTTGCTTTAAATGGATGAGATAATGCAAAAAAATTTGCATACTTGGTAAGTCTATCAACTACCACCATGATGACACTCTTTCCTTCGGACTTAGGTAAACCTGTTATAAAGTCCATTGAAATCTCCTCCCAACGTTGACTTGGAATGGATAAAGGTTGTAGAATCTTAATTGTCTCAACTTTATTTTTCTAGCAAACCAAACATTCCGCCACAAACTTTTGAATAATAGATTTAAGGCCATCCCCAAAAAATTATTTCTTCACCTTGTGGTAAGTTTTTAAAAATCCCGAGTGTCCTCCTAAAGAAGTGTGCAATTCCAAAAGAATATTTTGTTTTAGTTGGGAATTCTGGAAAATATATAAATGATGTTTGTACCATAAGGACTCATTTTTCCAACTAAATGTATCATATGCACTAGGATCTGGCTGCAAATTTTGAATGAGTGTACACACTGTTTCATCCTTCTTCCATTTATCCCCTGCTTTGGTTATCTAATCTGGTTGGATAATAGAAATGGCACAAAGAAGTGCTTCCACCTATTCATCCTTTCTTGAGAGTGCATCTGCAACAACATTTAGCTTCCCTTTTTTGTAGATTATTTCAAAGTCATAACCCAACATATTTGTGACCCATTTTTGCTGCTCTTATGAAGATAGTCTTTATTCTAAAAAGTGTTTAAGACTATCATTATCATGTTTTACCTGGAAGTGTCTTACCATTAGGTAAGGTCGCCATTTCTTTAGTGCATGTAGTATTGCCAACATTTCCTTCTCATAAATATCTTTTTGTAAATAATTTCCTTTGATTGGATGACTTTCAAAAGAAATGGGTCTTCCTTCTTGCATTAAAACAACACCAATTCCATTTCCTGAGGCATCACATTCCACAATAAAGGTTTTTGTGAAGTCTGGTGTAGCTAAGACTGGTGCTAGACACATTGCCTCTTTTAGATGTTCAAAGGCCTTAGTTTCTTCAGGAGTCCATGAAAATTCATCTTTCTTCAATAATGTTGTTAGAGGTGTTGTTATTCTTCCATAATTCTTAACAAACTTGCAATAATACCCTGTTAACCCGAGAAATCTGCGCAACTGCTTTATGGTTGTGGGGACTTTCCATTCCTTAATGGCTTTAATTTTGTTAGGGTCTACCTTAACACCATCGTGAGATAAAATATGATTCAGATATTCCATCTCTTGTACTCCAAAGAAACATTTGGATGTTTTTTGCATATAATTGTTTCTCCTCCAATAGTTTGAACAACCTTTCAACATGTTGAACATGATCCTTCCAAGACCTGATGTAGATTAGTATGTCATAAAAAATACTAGCACAAATTTTCTAAGGAAGGGTTTTAAAATGGAATTCATCAACCCTTGAAATGTAGATGGCGCATTGGTAAGGAAAAAAGGCATGAACAAAAATTCATAATGACCCTCATGAGTTCAAAATTTTGTTTTCGGAATATCTTCGGTCTTCATTCTAATTTGATGATATCCTAAGTGAAGATCCAACTTGGTAAAATAAATTTCTCCATGTAATTCATCCAATAATTCATCAATCACAGGAATGAGAAATTTATCTTTAAGAGTGAGCTTATTGAGCTCCCTATAATTCAGAAACATGCACCATGATCCACCCTTCTTATGCACCAATACTACTGGAGCAGAGAAATAACTTTGACTAGGTTGAATTATACCATCGTCTAACATTTCTGCAATCATACGTACAATTTTGCTCTTTTGGACATAAGGATATCTGTAAGGGCTGATGTTTGGAGGAACACGCCTGGAATCAAATGAATAGCATGATCATGATCATGAATAGGTGGGAGTCCTTTGCGAGTTTCAAACACCTTGGAATGATTGTCCAAGACTTTTTGGAGATCTGGAGAAATATATGATTTTGATGTTGGAACTTCTAGTGATCATAATTGTGTAATTACGCCTCGTTGTTATTTCTTTAGAAGCTTTGTCATGACATTAGAGCTTATTATCTTTCATGGCTTCCCTGCTATACCCCATAATTCGATTTCCTTTCCTTCTGAAAAACATTTTCAAGAAAATTTCTTGAAAATTAAAAGCTATCGTCCCCAAATATTGTAACCATTGTACTCCTAGTACAACATCAACACCTTCCATTGGAATGGAAAGCATTGGACTATTCCATACATATTACCCCATGGTTAACTTGATATTATGGCATTTTCCAGATAAATTTATAGTTCCTCCATTTTCAACCATCACTTGACATTCTGGTGCTGGGTATAGGAAACAATTCAATTCCTTGGCTACCTTACAATGAATAAAATTATGGGTACTACCTGAATCAATCAACACTATTACCTTTTTCTTCTTGACATATCCTTCTATCTTGAGAGTTTGAGGAGTGGTAATTCCTACAAATGCATTACACGATATGGTGACTCATTTCTTCTTCTTCTAGGGTTGGTTCCTGGTGCATATCCTCTTCTTTTGAAGTTTCTTGTTCATTTTCTTCCTCCTCTTCACGATCTATGTAAAATAATTTCTTCTCAGCACACTTATGACCTTTAGTGTATTTTCTATCACAAATGTAGCAAATCCCTTTTTCTCTTTTTTCTTCCAATTATTGTGGTGTCAACCTTGTAGGTTGTGGAAGTCTAGGAGTAGCAACATTTCCATCTTTATAGACGTGAGTGGTAGGCTTCCTTGTCTCCATAATTTTATGTTCAATTTTTCTTGCCAACCTGAATGCCTTCTCCAATGAATCAGGTTCCCAAACATGAACTTAAAGTTGGATGTTATCCTTTAAAGTCCCTATGAAGACATCAATCCTGTGTTCCTCTAGAATATCAGTTACCCTTATATTCAATTTTCGGAAGTCCTCAATGTGCTCCACCACTGAACCCTTTTGTTTGAGATTTATCAATTGGCTAAAGAATGTGTTGCTCTTTGTATCCTCATAATGTGCTATCATTTCCTCCGTAAAAATTTACCAAGTGATAATTTTTTTACAGGAGCAAAGCCATCAATACCATACAAATGTATTTTGTTCTAAATGTAAAGTTGCAATACATAAATTTTGTGTGTTTTGCACATTATTGAGATCAAAATATTGCTCCATCTGTAGTATCCATGTTACGGGATCCTTGCCATCAAACTTCCTCATATCCATATTTGGAATATGGTGGTTCTTCAACCCAACATTAGAGTTTATGAAATCACGATTAACATTTATTTTGTTCTCATCATGATTTTCCTCTACCATCTTTCCACCATTAGGAATCATTTCTTGTATTAACCTTGTCATCAAACCTTCCATGTCTAATTTTATATCATTCTTCATGTCTTCCATGTTGTCTTTCATTTTTTCATCGATATTAGCTTCCATGTCATCCATCTTAGCTTCCATGCTATCCATCTTAGCTTCCACGACTTTCTTCAAACCATCCATCTTAGATTCCACGCCTTTCTTCAAAACTTCCATTTCATTTTTTGTTGCTCTTTGCAAGAGCGAAATTTCGTGCACTTGCTCTTGTAATTTTGATGTCATGTTGCGCTTCTTCCTCTTCATGAGTCATAGTTGAGCCTTATGAAGGATTGATGGGTGTTGAATTATTTTTAGGTGGAATTTTAGAACGCAATACTGATATCTATGCTTCAATATGCCCTTGGAATCACTTCAAACTGATTTTTCACACAAGACTTATGCAATTCGAAAAAGAAAAAAAAATACACAAATTTTTCTTTCTTTTGAGGAGCTCGATATTGAAACTAAATTATCTCTGTGATTTTGGATCTTCAATATCTAAAATTTGGCCCTGTAGTAGCACTCTAAATCTTCTTTCTAATTCCATAGGTATGACCTTATTTAGATTCTTCATGGAAACATTATGCCCAATCTCGTACAATGACCTAATTATGGACTAGTTCAGTAGAGCGAACTTGTACGACATGCCATGTGTCACTGTTTCCTCCTTTGGATTTGAAATTGCTACAAAGTAAACTACAGTCTGTGTCCTTGCAGAAAATTTTTACATAATTCCAATCTGACTCTCAGAGAGAGAGTTATGACGATTTTCCCACGGTCACCTCTTTGAGATGAAATTTGGGAGCCTGAAAAAACCCTAACTTCCACAGATCCTATCTCCGCAAATATTGTGAAATAAGATCTGAAATTTTTACAGGGTGTTCCTCAGGAGTTTGGCTTCGCTCTGTACAAATTTAAGCTTTTGAACCTTCGTATAAAAAACTTTATAGAGAAAACTCCATGATGACCTGTTTGGAGCAGCGAAACCCTAGATCCAAAGGCTCTGATACCAAATGTTATGAAACCAGCTCCAAAAATAGAAGAAAGGAGAGATAAATGCCTTAGAAATAAGCCACTTCATGGGGGCAACCTCCTTTACATTACATAGATGAACAATTCTTGGATGATACAAATGAAAAAACCTCCTTCTATATATAAGAATCCATGGGGCCACAATATAATCCTAGCCGACCTAACAATAATAATGTAAGGGCACAATAATAACAATATTGGGGTTACAGGGGTACAACAATAAAAATAAGGGGCTTACACTAACAACAATAAGGGACTATACTAGTAATATAGGGACATAACATTTCATCTCAAAGATAACATGTTGGTAGCCTTTCAAATAATCAGATTGCTTCTCATCTTCATGGTTCCCTATGTCATGGCTAGATTCATCATGTTCTTCTTTGGTTAAGAACATCCCTGATGCATCCTCATCCAAAAAGTGAATGATGTCTTCTTGAAATTTAGGTTGTGTTTCTTCCTCATCCACTAGATTTTGTTGGAAAGGAGGCCTAACTTGTTGATTAGGTTGGTTTCTATTGTCCCTTGGTCTCTGCTGATTTTGAGGCCTTCTAAACAGAGGATTTCTAATCTTTGTTTCTTGTTGTGCAACAGGTATGGGACTATTACTAAGAGCAAGCCTATCCATAAGCCTCTCCATAGTTTTCATCATGGTATCGAATTTTACATTCGAAGATGAGGAAGGTTTTTCTTCTTCTTTTCATCTGGATTTTCCCATTTTGGACCTCTTTGTTGCAGCCATATTTACTTCAACTTTTATAGCATCATTTTGCATGTGAGCTAAAGAGGCATATTCTCTCTCCCTTAGAAAAATTGAGAAATCATAGTCAAAGGCTTCAACAATTGGGCAGCTCCTATGGGAGGTTCAACGTGAGCAGGGATATAATTGTAAACCTTATTGAACCTTTTAGAAAAGTCAAGAACTGACTCATCTGTGGCTTTTTTCAGATTATTATGTTCAGTGAAGGCTTGAACAGGGTTCACTTTACTTCCCCACTTGGTCAAAAAGTCTTCTAATTGGTCCCAATTATGTAAACTTCCTAGGGCTAAGGCTTTGAACCATTTTCTCACCTCACTTATGAAAATCTGCACAAACAACCTCATTTCTACGTCTTCATCATCCACCTCTTCTAGGTCAACAAAATAATTAAATTGGTCAACATGTTGCTCAACAGTAATATCTTCTTAACCCGAAAAAGTTTTAATTCTAGTGGAATACCCATCTGGAAGGTCATGAAGTATGGTACGTAGGACAAGAGGAGCATACCTAGCTAAACCTGTAGGAGGAGGAACTCCAACCATAATGGTAGTGACTGTACTACTTGAAAAAGCAATGGAAGGAGTAATATTTTGACTAGGAGAAACAACAGTGAATGAGGATGTGATGCTAGGAGATTTGAGGTGGGAATTTGCAGGTTGGAGGCAAAAGAGCTCCACTCAGGAAAAGGGACACCATACCTCCTTCTTAACAAGAAATCAAAAGGATCAAGTTCTCTTAATTTTTCAAATGATTCTTATTCTATTGACAATTCTGATGTAATAGTTTCCCAAAACCCTTATTTTTTCTTATTTTGACACAAGAGATGATGTATCAATTCCTAATATTTTTATATCTATATAATTTCAGTCAATTCATTCTCAGATTTAGATCTAAAAAGAAATTCTTCTATCTTTTCATCAAACTTCTTGTCTTCAAAACTTCGAATAGCCTCAGAGGGAAAATATGAAACTCTTTAAAGATATAAATTACCTGATTTTGATGAGCTTCCAATACCTATGAGAATTATTTATGGATTATCAACTATCTCAGGTGGATTACGGTTTGGATTGATCCTTGTATGAATCTTCTTAGAAGCCACCTTTAAGCTGAGAATCTCAGTGGAGTCACCAAGGTAGAATGCAACCTTGAATTTTTTCTGACTTTCTGCTACCTTCAAGAGTTCAGTGTCTTTGATTGAGCACAAATTTTCAGAAAAATGTAGCTTCAAGCTCCCGGTAGATGCACGAAAATGTTATCACCAAATTGAGAGTAATTGGACTGCTCAACAATCAATCCAATTTAACTATTTCAAACCACTTAGGGTTGTAAGTTAGCCTTCCAACCAGAGAGGGCTCTCTCAAGAAAAGATATGATATTCAATAAACAAGATTTAAAACAAAAATGGCTAACTCTCAGATGTTTTTTGGATGATTTTTTGCAAGTGAAAGATGTGTAAGGGCTACCATTGGACATGGAGTCAGAGTTGGAATTCAATTACACAAAATTTTCATTCATGGAAGTTGAGGCACATGATTTCTTATAAAAAAATTCTGACAACAAACAAGATACATAAAGGAAGTTGGAGCATAATAATTTATGAATTCCAAGTAATTTTGTATGAGCAAGCTGAAATAAAATTCATAATATAAAGGAGACAAACACATAAGAGCTCAATCTGAATCTCAGGTTGGAACAAAAATCTTCTGCAACTATCTATTAACTGAGTAGAAAAAATATTACAATAGTAGATTTGGTCATTACATCCATCAACCTCCTTTAACTCTAAAACTTATCTATTTATAGAGTGAAAACTCTTTTACATAGGTCTACCACCTGGGCGAGACTCTCAAAACTGATGTAGAGTCCTAATCCCAAAAGGAATTCATTACATTGAGATAAATTAGAGATAATTCTATTGGAAAGAGTCTGTAACCTAAAAGGACTCTATCATTCTTAATTTCATTCAAAAAAATTTAAATAACCCATACTAATGATGCTTATCGAAACACAAAACTTTGTTCAAGGTGGCATCAACTATGATCAGGTGGCAAACTGTCATTCTAAAATTTAGGCTTTGATATTCGAAATTTTAAGTATGAGTTGTGTGTTGGTGAGGTGGAAAAACTGGTGAGTTTTTTTAATCATGTCAGCCATTTGGAATGGATTTATGAGCTGATGTGGTGCTTTCTTTGGATACTTTTCCATATGTTACTAAGTGTTATGGATCCTCTCTAGCTGACCATTAAATGCCTGGAGGTTTCTTCTAGATGAATGTTCTTCTTAAGTTGTCTTTGATTGAGATACCTTCCTCATGCTTTCGAAGAATCATCCTTTTCCCTTTGAGCTGGCTAGGTTCTAGAATATTTTTCCATATCGTCCCCTGCCCTGTCATTTTTCCACTCATCAGTGTTGAGTCACCTTTGGTGCCAATTCCCCTGCTACTGGAAATTGTTGTTGAATTGCCTCAGAGACTGTCATTGCAATTTAAATCATATGTGGATAAACAATATTTTTTGCCACGCATCGAGATGAGAGTGGAGGGGAGTGTGCAGGGAATGGAATGGTAAGCGGTAGCTAGATCAGGTGGGAGGGGAGTGGAGAGAGGTATGCGGGAAGAAGAGTGGTAAAATGGGTTGGTTTGGTTTGATTTAAGGGGGAGGGGGGTAGGAGTGGTAAGAGGTTTGTAGGGGGGGGTGTGAAACGATGAGGGGCTGACATGTCGACGTGGGACCAGCGGGGAGGAAACCACTTTTCGCGTGTCCCCCCACCCCCACTGATAAAGGTCGAATGGATAGGGGGTGCAAAAAAGGTTGTGGGTCGTCGATTCGTGGAATGATTGATTGGGTGGTTGGATGGAGAGTGAGACTTAACCATATACGACAAATGCCTTTTGTCATTTTGTAAATTTTATTACATATGCAGAAGACTTTGGTTAAAACTCATATGCCTTATGACTTAGGATAAAATCATTTTGATCCCGAACTTAGGCTAGTAGTGCATATTCTATAATTTTTCTCAAACTTTGAATAAAATGCACTAATAAGCCTATACTTTAAGATAAAGCCCTTGATATAAAATTGACCTCTTTTTATCCTTTCAACCCTTTTTGGAAATAATTTGCAGGATGAAACAAGTTTTGAAATAAGACAAATTGTCTTACTTTATTCCCCTAACTATGCTAACTCCCTTTAAAAGACTGATATGATGAAAATGAAGCCTTTCTCGCCCTCTTTGGTGACATTTTTGGACTTTTCAGTGGCAAAACAAGGAGACCTAGATACAGACTTAGATGGAGATGGAATGACTAGCCTAAGACTCTAAACGACAATGAGTGACATGACCTCTGAGATGATGATGACCATGGATGGAATGAGGGGAGAAACATTTCTTACCTATACCATCTTTAGTGACCAAAATTTATTCAAAAACTTGTTTGAAAAGACAAAAATTTTGACCTAAGACTACTAGAAAATAAACTGAAAGGGCATTTTTGATCATTAAACACATTGACACTAACACAACCCTAACTTAACCTAATTGACTCATGACTCAAAACAAACCTAATGGTTATCTTGGATAACAAAGTGTAATTGTTTAATTATTTGTATTTCCTATGTTTTTAAGGAAGCTAGAGAAATTGTGAATATTTTAATCATATCTACTTCTAAGGAGATATCTCAAGAATTTTTATTGATTTATAGAGATTTTAGAGTTGGTTAGATCTCTTCAAAGGATAGGTGGATCTAGAGTATCTAGAAATAAGAATTTGTTTAGGATATTGTGGATCTGAAGTGATTATAATTCAAAATCCTATTTCATATACTTCTGTAAAATGAGAACAAAGGATATGTAGAAAATAGTAGGAGGAGAGAGGCACTGGGAGAGTTGGCAGAGTAAGAACAAGGATGGTTGATTCAATGTAAATTGAGCTAAGGAGATGTCTTTTTGCAACGTTGTACAAAGCGTGTAATTTAGTGAAAGTATACTTGGTTTCAAGTGTTGAAGGAATTCTGGTAAATTCCCTATTTAATTGAATCATTGTATGAGTCAAGAGTATTGTAGGTTTGTATCAGATAAGCTTAGGAGGGTTAGTGTTCAACATTGTGCATTAGAATCATCACATAGGAGGAAGAACCCTTTTGAAATGGTGACAAACTATTTTCGTTATAATCAAGATGATAGAAGTTGTTGACCATTGATCCACAAAGTGATCAATGATCCAAAGTCAATAAGAAGGGCGCAAGTTTACGACGAGGCACGACAAAGATGGTAAAATTGTGAGAGAGCCAGTTACCAGAAAGATGAGAGTGGCACAACGGAAGCAGTAGAATCCAAATCTTGTGAAAAACGGAGCCAAGGATATAAAGGGGTTGATATCAGAGCGTAAAGGGCCGAGACTTAGTTTAATTAATTCCTGCGAGAATCCATCGCATAACGAAGATTGCAGTTCCGATAGCTGACAACAATATCTCCATCTCCCTAAGTTTGTTAACTAGGTGATTGGAGAAGTTCATTTATAATAGAACGATCGGGGTGATTAAGCATCAAGATGACATGGATATCAACCGATGTGTAAGGCGTTGGGATGATATGGATTTCCTTCATTGGTGTGAAGTCTGAAAAGAGGCCTACGAAGGAGTGTTTACTCCTCATGGAGGTAAGAAGAGTATAAATGATTTAATAAAGTTCGACATCCGTAGTATGTCTCCCAAGAGGTATGGACGTGTGCAGTCGAAGGAACAACTGGGATGACTGGACGTCGGGTGGAGGTGGAAATCAACCAATTAGAAAAGAGTCATGATGATGTGTTATTAAAAGTATTGGGCCCATAACTTAGAGCGCTTCAAAGATTGGGTTCGTGACAGGGTGATGTGACTGAGCAGGTTTTCCCAGGAGCTTTAAAGGCAGGCAATAAACGAGAGCACCAAGGTGATGTAGGACAAGGATAATGTGTAGAAACAATGACGTGGATATTGCATGTTGGTTGACGAAAATCAACAAGGACAGTAAGGTGTCCTAGAGGCTTGGCTAGTGCTCGCACTGGAAAGAGCTTGGGGCCAGGTTATATGTGGTGGTTATGAAGAGTTTCACTGTTGAGAAGAGGATCTTCATGAGATGGAAAGGATATTAAACATAACGATCGACCGTGCACAGTTAAGAGGAAAAAAGATTATGCCCACACTCATGTGGTAAGTTTTGATTATGATGGGTTTGTCTCTATTTAGGGCCACACCTATGTGTTGTAGAAATGATTAAATATGGTGGTTTTTGAAGGGTTTTGTATTATACCTTGTGATCCTCCGATTGAGTTTATAATAGGTAGGTTTGGGCAATAATAAGGGATTTATTCCCATAAGGGGTTGACAGAAGCACCTGTCAAATTTAGTATGAAGAAGGGATGTTGACCATAACCTAGCCACGCCTGCATCAGTCATCTTCTTCTCAAAATAGAAAAAAGTCCGTTGAGTATTTAGCTATCTCTTGATTGCGGTAAGCCCATGTATATTACAATTATTATTGATTTCAATTATACAAGAACCAGAGTGTGTATTCAAGGAATTTAGATGAGTCACGGAGATACAAGTTGCAAAGGATGCTAACATCAGGTAAGGATTCAGCCTCAATGTCATGCAAATATTTTGATTGTATCAAAGATTTAGTTACCAATGAAAGCAAGCTCAAGCGAGGAACTATATTGAAACTACTGATTTACATAATTTTTATTTCCTTATTTAACCTAACCTAATTTTTCTAATAAATCAGTTGATTTTTTTATTTTGGAAAACTTGTTATTATTGTAAAACTGAATTTGCAGAGTTGTGGGGAAAACTTCCCCATTTTAAAATCTTTTACGAAATACCAAATGCACCACTCTGCAAAATATGCAACTTATTTATTTATTTGTTAATCATTGTAACTCAATCATACCATTCCACTTATTTCCAAGAAAGTCATTATGTTTCTAAACTCGTCCATATACTATATTTTTAGGAGATTGGCACTATAAAATTTATATTCATATAATATAATTTAAGCATATCATATTTAATTAAGATGATAAGTATGTTTATTTTGGAATAAGACTTCTATAATTTTAATTTAATTATCAATACAAATTATGTGGATGATAAGGATTTAACCTCCATAAAATACCCATATAATGTTTTTAATAGTAGTTAGGATAGAGGATTATGATTTAACTTAAAGGTAGTTATACCTTTTTTACTTTTCAATTCAATTAAAAAAAATGTCATGTCAACAAATGTCATTGATCCTATTTTTTTTATTGCTACTACAAGAGATTTTCTATGGACTAGGCAATTTCTTGAACTCAAAGCCTCTCCATTGAAGTCTCTAAAATTCAGCTACGTGAAATAAAATGGATCCTGATAGTATTTTGATGTGACTATGTTTATTTATGTTTATTTTTTTTAATTGGGAGATTGCAAAGCCAAGTTTGAAAGCGTTATTGGTATTGGTGTTTCTACAAAATTTATGTGCTATTTTATGAAATAATAAATATAGTGAAGTTCATTTAAAATAACCACAGGGGCTTCACTTACTCAACCTCTGACATATCACATGCATTCGTGGCATATTAAACAATATCCTTAATTTGACTACATATTAGAAAATACCTCTAAAAATTACATTATTTAACCCCTACTAATACGAACCCAATACACCTTCACAATTTAAAAAACCCCTACTTTCACTAGATATTGTAGGTATCCATTTTCCATTGACATTTTTTATATCTCTTTATATTTTTTCATTAACTTTGAGCTCCATTTTTCTACCCGCCAATATAAAAACCCTTTACCCCTATTATATGTTCAATATTTTATGTCATTTTTTTCTCAATATATATCCTGCAACATAAACACATGTAAAATGGTATTTTTATCCAAAAAAACCTCTGTGGCTGTAACATTAGTCAAATAATATGAAATGAAAATAGAAAATATATTGTTTTTAATATATATATATATATATATATATATATATATATATATGGAAATGGTTATTAAAATACTAAGCAAAAGCATTGATCTTAATTTGTGAATTTTTTATTTTCAACTCAATAAAATATGATTTTCATTTAAGTGGTTCATGTTGATTTTGTTTCATTGTAAATGACATAAAACAAGGATATTCTCAAGGGGAAAAGGTAAAAATCATGGTTTTGGCTCATGAGTGTTTGATTTTCATTCAAATATTTTGTGAAGCATGGGTTGTAAATATATAAATATAAAATTCAATTGCCACATTCTAATTATGATTTAGCAACCTCACATCACTAATATACCACCAATTCTAAATGAGATAGGAAAAGGAGTGTCATAAGAGGGCTAGGTAAAAGCCAAGCCATGGTCTTGATTCATCCATGCTTAATTGTTAACTAATTATTAAATCACATATGGGCTTGAAACATAAAATTAACACCCATATTCTCATTGTCATTTGCAAAGTCCACATGGAAAAAGGCATTGACCATATAAGGCTATGAAAAATCAATAGTTCTAATCACATATTCTTGATAATAACCCAAAATACTAAATGATGTATAGCCTTGAAATATAAATGTTAATACCCATATTATCACTGTAATTGAGAGGTCTACACTAATTCATTATAAAAAGTATAGATGGAAACTTTAATGAGTTAAAAGTATAGAAAATCCATGATTCTCAACCTCCTCTCTTTCTTATTCCATTTATTAAATGGAATATGGGTTTGAAAAATAAGTATTAACACCCACTATTTTAAGCATTAACACCCACTATTTTCATTCTAACTCGATAAGTTAATATCAAGTCATTATAAATAGTATGGACAAAGATCTCACGGATCCAACACTACGAAAAACAAAATTATTGAATATTGAGAGTTATAAGCTCATTATTTCTCGAAAAATCCCATTGAAGCAAAAAAAAAAAATATATATATATATATATATATATATGAGAAAATATGTCAATTATCCAAAGTTATAATTAAAAGTTCACATTATTCATTATGACTTAAAAATCCCATACTAAATCATCATAAAGATCATGGAAAAAGACCTTGATCATTTAACAATAAAGAAATCCATGGTTTAGTAATCTATCTTTTGATAATAACCCAAATATTAGAAGAATTATCATAACATAAATATTAACTCTAATATCGGTTGTTTATAAAATAAAAACTTATTATTTATTAAGTTTTAAGAACCTCGTTTTCACCAATATATATTTGATAAATTAAAAATAAATAAAATTAGACGATCTATTATGGAAATATATTTTAAATGTTTTTAATTAACTCAACAATTAAAAACCTCATAAGTTGTATTTTAAAATTAGTGAAATTGTATTTTTTGATATAATGGAATATCTCTTGTGTTATATATATATATATATATATATAGATGGTTTTTCACTTATCTAAGTTAGATTTAAAGAAATTTTGAAAGGAAAATCTGACTCAAAAAACTAAAGAAAATAATATGATTCTTGTAATAGAATGGCATTCCTACTTCAAAAGTCTTTATGAATACCCTAAAATTATGGAGAACATTTGAATGTTTCTATATAGGATAGAGTATTATATAGAAGAAGTAAAGTTTGAGATTAAGTTACTTGCAAAATGGAAGGCAGTAGACATCAAAGATTACCAATTTAAAACATTAAAATTGGAGGGCCTAACCTCATCCATCACATGAAAAATCTCTTTAATTTAGCAATCAAGTAGGGCCTCCCTAAACCATAGACTCAGAGCTTCATTACACCTATTTTTGAAAGAGGGTAAAAGTAACACACTGGAATTCTCACCTCAAAAGTCCTTATGAATCCCCTAGAATTGTGTACAACATTTCGAATGTTTCGGTATAGGATGGAGTATTTCTATAAAAGACATAAAGTTTGGAGTTAAGTTACTTGCAAAATGGAAGGTTGTATATACATCCAAGGATACCAATTTAAAATATTAAAATTGGAGAGCCTATCATCATCCCTCACATACATAATCTCTTTAATTTAGCAGTCAAGTAGGGCCTCCCTAAACCTTAGACTCAAAGCCTCATTGTACATATTTTTAAATTGGTGAATAATAATCCCTATTATTATAAGTCCATTATGACTTGCTCCATTTTAGCCAATCCATATAGAAGTATTTTGAAAAAGACGATCAATATAAAAATGGAAAGCGACAAGAAAATAACTTTAGGCCAAACTAGAATTTTATAACTACATTCAACTATAGACCATCTTGTTACACTTGGTATCATTGTGAATGAGTTTTGAAATAATAAAATCGATCTCCAATTTTGTTCCATTTACTTTTGAAATAATTTTGTTACAATGTATAGGAATAATCTTTGAAATAGGTTATAATAGTGAAAATTCCTTTCAATTTGACAACTATTGTTGTAAGGTTGTATGAGAATGTTATGTCCAAGTTTAGGAATAATGAGGGTTGGTTGGAAGAAATTAACTTTAATATAGGAGTCAATAAATGTTGTCCTTATTCCCTACCCTTTTTGGAATATGTATTAACAAGCTAGAATATTTTTGTGAATGTGTGTTGCATCAGCCCAACTTCCAAGTATAGTCATCATTCTTCTTCTTCACACTGATGATATTGTTGTTATGACAAGGAGACCCTATGGTCTTGGAAAGAAACTAAGAATCCTCAAGGACTTCTACTCTTCTATGAGGATGATTGTGGAAAATGACAAAATGAATGTTATGATAACTAAATCCAAAATGATCACATAGTAAACTTTTGTAAATGTTGACAACATTCTGGAGGAACTACCTTCATACAAATATCTTAGAATTAATATCCATCACAAACTCAATTAGACTATAATATTCAGAAATAGATAAATAGAGGGTGAAAATCATATTATGGGTTTGAAAATAATTGTAAATTAGCAAACCTTTGGCTACGGGATAAGAATATTTTTTTTCAAGGCTCTTGTCACCCTTGTTATCTTATATGGATGAAAATTTTAAGGATACAATAACTCTAAACAATCTTAGAGAATATAGAGAAAATCCAAAAGAATAAAGGAAATACACCCTATTCTATCATCCTCATAGAAGCAAGTCTTTCCCTCATATACAACATGGCTATGATTGTAAAATAACATGATAAACAACATGGATGAAAATAGGCTCCCTAAAATTGCTTCAAAATCATCAAAACCACTAGCAACTCAAGTGGGGATGGCATAAAGATGTCAAGTCTTGGAAAAGTCATTTGGGAATAAAAGAAGTTATTCTATAGAATACCAATAATATTAAAATTACTATTGCGTCTAAATTTAAGGAGAATTTATGGTACAATAAAGGAATTAGAGAATAAAGGAAATTTAAGATACTATAAGAAAGTTGTTAATCCTAATCTAGAAGATCAAAAGTATATCTCTATTTTGATCAATGTAAGGAAATAAAACCAACTTGTTAAAATAAGTACAAACTCTCACGAGCTTCATAGAGAAATTGGGCATTAGAAAATCCAAAAATACCATGGGGACAAGAATTTTTTTTATCTTTGTAACAATAGGAGGGTTAAATATGAAAAACCTATCACTTAAAGTGCCTTGTGTATTCTCAAATTAGATCATAGTATCAAAATATTTGTTACGATATCGACCTTCCTAACCTTGTAAGTCATGAAAACTATGTTGATCTTGAAATGTTTTTCTTAATGCATTTTGAGCACATGAACAAGAAATCAAAGTAAGCCCTTACCTTTCAAAATGTCTTATAAATCGATTTTGGTCTTAGTGGATGTTAATCATCATCATCATCTATATAAACACTAAATGTAGATTATTATTTTTTTGGATAAAATAACATACCTCAATCTGAAGCTAATGGGCAAAAAATTTAATATGTTCAAAGGGAACTTCCAAATAGAAACACAACCAAAGTTTGTTGTATCGAGGATGTCTAATGAACTTGTCATTGAAATGAAACTATACATTGTAATAGTAATTGAGCTTCAATAAGAATGGCCTATGGTTGTAACTATGGTAAATTAAAGATAAAATATCTAACATTTTTTCCTTTTTAGTATATACTTAAAAAAATTTGTCTTATGCTAACTTAACAATTATATCAAAGTTGAATAGTCAAAACAATTGAAAAACTTTGGCATAATACTAAAGAGTAGTTCTCATTATTTCTTTAATACATAGAAACTTTTGTGCAAGTAAGTCCCAAAAATAACATGCTTATTAGTACCCATCGACTTAATCTTGCAAATCATCATCACAACCTAAACAAGGGTGGCTGCAAGGCAACTAGTCCCTGCCTTGAGCCAGGAGTATGATGTGAACCAGATAGGGTCACTGATGTTGCTTGATACTAGGTTTTATAGTTAATATAGGTTCTAAAAGGATTGTGTTGTTTGAAGAAAATAGAATCTTTCTACATGTTCTCTGAGCCCTGGAATTGCAGCAGAACCTTAACAAAGCACTTGCTCTCCATATTTTACCAGCTATAAATAATGGGGCAGCAACACCTTGCTTATGTCAGTGATTATAACCAATCCACAAACCCATGGGATATTGGGCTATGAGTTGGATCCTTCACATGAGTCTTAGATGCCACTTGTCTCATCCATAACATGAAACTGCAGTCCTGCCAATGTCATTTAGTTATTATCCACTCCAATTCTATGCGTTTCAAGATGTTTTTTTTGCTACACTGAAGCCCGCAAACTTTTAAAAATACATAAAGCTAAAAGTGATAGTTTTGCCTATAAAATAAATGACAAACCCAACAAACTCTCCTATAAATTAAAATACATAGGTTTCTTAAGATCTCGCTCACTTCAGATCTCGAATCAACCTCGCTCACTGCCTGTAAATCACAACAGTGAAATACTAAAAAAAAAAAATGTTGGTTCCATTATGTTTGCCAATACCAAAATAATTCTCAAAATGTGCACTGGAAAAATAACAGCTATGTGTGTGTGTGTGTGTGTGTGTGTGTGTGTGTGTGTGTGTGTGTATATATATATATATATTTGAAAACTGAAAAAATTAAACCAAGAAAAATTAGAAGAGCCACTTGCAATTAATACCTTTGTAACTGAGCACTAGGCAAGTGAAACAACAACACAGCTCTGGAGGCCATTCAATTTACCATAGGAAAAATAATGATGTATCAGTATCCAAAACATATAAATCAAATCCAAGATGAATCATGTATCATTTGCTTAAAACATTAAAATCCAAAATGGGCCTTCAGCATATGTATCACATCTGTGACAATTATTTATAACATTCCATTGGTTTTTATTTTTTTTAGTAATTTTAAATTAAAAGTAAAAAAAAATTAAAAAATAAATAAATACAATAAATAAAAAATATGGTTAAATTGTTAAATAAATAATACAAATTTCCAAGTGGAGCTTCAACTCATGCATGCAGATCAGAGGAATTTTGACTTGAATAAGTAGCTTGTACCAACATGCAATCAAGTCCTTCTACAAATGTGGGACTACAGGAGGAGGAAATGGAGGATTTGGAAGCGGTGGGCAGTGGTAGAAGTGTGGCAGAAGCCATTGATGTGGCAGAGAAGTGTGAAATGGAAGATTTGGAAGCGTTGGGCAATGATAGAAGTATGGTAGAAGTGTGGAAGAAGCCATTGTTGTTGCAGATATGTGTGATAGAAATTGTTTCGCCACATAGTGACAATGAACAACAACCATTAGCATCATATCCTCTGGTTTATGAAAGCTTTATATTTTCATGATTATCTCTCTATTGCAGCCTACTCCCTATGCAGTCGCCTTCTATAGCATCAGAAAAGGTAAGTTCTTCATAATCTTCACTGAAATAAGAAACATCATGCAGGCTTACTCTCTTCTATTAGACATAACCTTCGCCATACATGTTCCTCCACGAGGACTCCAATTATTTCCCAATCTTGCATTATAAAAATATCCCGAAGTAAAAAAGGACATGAGTACAGTTTTTCCAGAAAGTGTACAGGTTTTGTAGAAAGTTCGATATCATTGTGTGCGCTACGGGGGAATCAAGGGGAGCTCATATTCATTCAACACTAGAAGTTAGTATTTCTTTGAGGGAATTTAGGATTTGGGTAAATACCTGGAAAAAGAGAAACCTGACAAACCTTCATTGGTGAAAATAAAACTGATGAGCGAGGAACAACAAACCTTACGTGCATAAAACAATGAAAGATTAAGTTACCAATAAGAAGCCAAGGGTTTTAAACATGTATGAGAACAAAAGGTAGATGAAAATTATTACCTGAAGGATTCAGAGCTTGGGCTTCTCCTGCAACCACATACATAACTAAATTCAGTGATAAACCTTCATAGATTGACAAGCACAATAAGAAAACATTTCTATAAGCAACTGCACTTGTTTTTTTAGCTAGAAATTCTAGCACCCAAAGGAAGACAACATCTCGGCTGCAAGGTGGAGGTTGTTTGAAGCTATTGCCAAGGTGGTCGAGGAAGGTAATCATAGCAGTCGAGCTCACTAGTGTTAACAGACAACAGGGCACGACGAGAAGAAAAATGGTATGAGGAGCTCATGAGGGTCGATGTAGGAAAAGATGAACAAATGCTGCCTTCCCTTGCATATTTCCAGGACCGTTGGATTTCTCCATTCACCAGCACCTACAATAGCAGACTGTATGGAGATGACACATGGCATCATATCAGGGTAACTAATATTTTTATAATTGTGGTTGAGAGTTTCTAAAATATTTGTTAAAACGCAAGTAATGTTTGGGTTGAGATGGGTAACTTAGCTCTGTCTTCTGGGAAGAGACTTTCCGTGGCCACCAACACTCATTCAGGCTATGAAGGAGAAATCCTAGCTTCAGACTCTAGCTTTGATTTGCGTCATCTGCTGGAAGGTTCAGAGTACGAGCTTTGAATTCCACCGAACCATGTTCTGGACATGAAGGAAGAAATCAGTCTACATGCGAACGAAAGTTCCAAGGGTTCGCTGGAGAGCCATTTCGAGAACGAATTCGAAAACTATCACCAGATTGTGTTGTAAGATGATCTCTTGAATCCAAGCCCCCTGCACATTGATATGAATACAAATTTCGTCAGCCAAAAGCATTTTAATTGATGCAAAGAGATAGGCCAACCATCACAACAAGTAATATAGAGCGACCTTTTGGCGGAATAAAGGGAATTTATATTTAGTTGTAATGGAGAAGGGACTAGAGCTCTTCAGGTTACCATGTGCCCAGGAAGTTCGTTACAAGTGGCCACTCCATCAATAACCGATTAAGGGAACACTCCATGAATAATAGAGACTGACAAGTGGCCACTCCATCAATAGCTGACTCCATCGATAGCGGAGACTAACTAAGGAAACAAAGGAACATTTCATATTTTAATTAAATTAAGCATTCAATGCCAATCCATTAATGCTAGCATTAGTTAGAGTAACTGTGAGTTGAGAAAATACCAATGGTGCAAACCCTTAAGTCTTAAGGAATAAGTGAAGAATATACCAAGCATATAAACGGATGCCTTGGGAAGAGGCCAAATAAGACCACAAAACTAGACATTGGCCACAAATGACGGTGCGAGTCATTGATAGGTTATTCAAAAAGCAGATTGACAAATTCTCCCAGAAACTTTAGGTTTAACACTAAAAATATCAAAGGAAACTAATACCATACTATAAACTGATTACTATGGTAGGAATTTACAGGGTAAGTTCCTTAGATTAGGAACTAAAGGTCACCGCTCATAAACAGATCACAAATCAGTACACGAGTATAATCACATGGTTAAAACCCTTAAAGAGGGAAACAGTCCACGGCCTGAGCCAACGTGGCCACTTCAGGAAATTTATTAATATAAAAGAAAAGTTACATATGTTTCTCTCATAAACGGTTACCGGAAAAATGACCCTCCATGCTCTTTAAATAGAGATCATGGACCAATCGGGTGTTAACCCATGGATCAAGTGTTGTTAATACCGAGGAGAGATATAACCATCGGATTACAACAAATCGTGACCGTCAGATTATAAGTTACAAATGTACATGGTAAAGAAACACACTTTACCTAACTCTACACTAGACTAAGTTATTGTTAACTATTTCCTACGTGTCGAAATATCCTAACATCCCCCCTTAAGAACAACTTGGGATAGGATTGAAGGATTTACAAAGGTGACACAAAAGGAGCCTATTTCCTATGTGTCGAAATATCCTAACATCCCCCCTTAAGAACAAATTGGGATAGGACTGAAGGATTTACAAAAGTGACACAATAGGAGAAGGAAGGAAGCATTAAAGCCTATCCCCCCTTAATGACAACTTTCCTGAACTCCAAGCATGGATCGAAGTTTGGTAAAATTCACTTCTGTGAGAGCCTTTGTAAAGATATCAGCTACTTGATCATTGGTTGGACAGTACTACACTTCAAGAACACGATCATGAATGCGCTTTCTGATGAAGTGTATGTGGAGTTCAATGTGTTTCATACGCTAATGTTGAACTGGATCTTTGCATAGCTGAATGGCACTCTGATTATCACACCAAAGTGTAGTTGGATGCTGCTGATGGAGACCAAATTCAGACAGGATCTAACGAAGCCACATGGCTTCGTTGTTGGCTTCAACTTCACCACGATACTCTGCTTCTGCTGAAGAAAGAGAGATGGCACTTTGTTTCTTACAAGACCAAGTAATAGGTCCTGAACCAAGAGTGAATACATATCCTGCAGTAGACTTTCAATCATCAGGGTCACCAGCCCAATCAGAATCAGTGAAACCAATCAACAATGGAGATGCTCCTACATTATAATGAATCTCGAAGTGAACTGTACCTCGAATATATCGAAGTATTCTTTTAGCTACTTTCCAGTGACTTTCATGAGGTTGGTGCATAAACCGAGTGACAAGACCAACAACAAAGGAAATTTCAGGATGAGTATGGGTTGGATACAGAAGTTTACCAACAAGTTTACAGTATAAGGTAGCATCAACTTTAGGGGTAGTACAAGTGACTGAAAGCTTGATTCCAGACTGAAAGGGAGAAGGGGCTGGCTTATATTCTTCCATGTGAAAGTGGTGTAGAAGATCACAGGCATGCTTGGACTGAGAGAGGGTAATGCCTTCCTTGGATTGCAAGACTTGAAGAACAAGGAAATAATGCAAGTGTCCTAAGTTTGTCATTTCAAACTTCTTTTTGAGGCTAGACTTCACATGGTTTATATGGTTTGGAACACTACCAGTAAGGATAAGATCATCAACATACAGAACAAGGATGGTGAAGGACTTACCCACTTTCTTGGTGTAGACAATGTTGTTAGAATGAGACCTAGAAAAGCCATTATCTAATAGAAATCTATCCATTTTGGCATACCAAACCCGAGGAGCTTGTTGGAGACCATAGAGAGACTTCCTAAGGTGACAAACAAGGATAGAGTCATTTTGGATAAAGCCAAGGGATTGTTCCATGTAGATTTATTCATGCAAATCGCCATGTAAGAAGGCGGATTTAACATCCATCTGATGGACTTCCCATTTAAAGGAGGCAAGAAGGGAAAGAACAAGGCGGATAGAATTCATTTTGGCAACAGGGGGAGAAGGTTTCAGCATATTCAATTCCTTCAACTTGTGAAAATCCTTTAGCGACGAGATGAGCTTTATGTCTATCCACTTTTCCATCTGGTCCAAACTTTATTTTGTAAACCCATCTGCATCTGACAAGTTTTCTTCCTTTTGGAAGAGGAACAAGATCCCAAGTATCATTCGCCAATAAGGAACGATATTCTTCATTCATAGCTTCATCCCAATCTGGATTACTGGAGGCTTCTTCAAAGGTTTCTGGATCAAGATTTTCTAGAACTTGAGCCAATAAGGAAGAGGCTCTTTCGAACTGAGAACATGTACGTCATCGACCGGCAGGGTCACCTGCAAGAGAACCTGTTGCAGCCCGAGTAGAGCGGACCCATCTTGGAAGCGATGGAGTAAAAGGAACAATTTCAAGAGGTGGAGGAGGATTTTCATCCTCGATGTCATCATCTGAACTAGAAGGGATGCTATTAAAAATAGAAGATAGAGAGAGAGGTGGCACATATACCGAATTAGGCTCGCAGGCCAAAGGTGGCACACTCGCCGAACTAGGCTCGCAGGCCAATATATTTTCATCAAATGTTACATCTCTTCTAATGATTATATTTTTGGATTTTGGTTGAAGAAGTATATATCCTTTGACATCTTCAGAATATCCAACAAAAATGCATTTTTCACTCTTAGGTTCTAAGGCTTTATGTTTCGCATATGGAATATGGGCCCAAGCATCACTTCCAAAAACACGAAAGTGACTTACATCTGGTTTGATTGAGCTCCAAGCTTCTTTTGGAGTTATATTCTTTAAAACCTTAGTAGGAGTGCGATTTACTATGTAATTTTCACAGTTAATGGCTTCTGCCCAAAAATTGAGACCAAGTCCTTTATATTGAAGCATACAATTAGCCATTTCTTTTAAGGTGCGATTCTTCCTTTCAGCTACACCATTTTGTTGTGGAGTATATGGAACAATATGTTGCAATTGAATGCCATGCTTAGTGCAGAAGTTGATAAATTTGTTGTTAACATATTCTCCGCCATTGTCTGATCTTAACTTAAGAATTTGATGTCCAGATTGTTTCTCAACAAAGGCCTTAAAGGCCAAGAACATGTTAAAAACTTCACTCTTGATTTTTAAGAAGTATACCCAAGTGCGTCTGGAAAAATCATCAATTAAAGTTAAGAAGTACTTGCAACCAGAGAAAGAAACAATAGGAAGTGGACTGCATAAATCACTGTGCACAAGCTGCAAAGGGGCTTAAGTGTGCCAAGAGGCACGTTTGTCAAAGCTATCTCGATGATATTTTCCGAGTACACATCCGGAGCAAACACCATCTCGGCAAGATACCATAGGAAGGTCTGTCACCATATTTTTCTTACATAGAGTTTGAAGAGAGCAATAGTTTAAGTGACCAAATCGCTTATGCCAAAGTTTTCTCACATCATCATTATGAGCAAAAAAAATGGAGGGAAGACATGATGACCCAAAGTTTTCAAACTTATACAACCTTGTGGAATCATCAACAATGCCAATAGCTAAAATATGTTTAGGATCTTTGAGGTCCTTGATCACAACATCATGAGGTGAGAAATCTACTATTTTCCCTTCACTTGAATGAGTTATCTGATAAGGTTGCATGACAAGGTAGGAACACATAGTACATCATTAAACTGACCAATATCAAGATGAATGGTTCCAGATCCTACAACACTAAGAGATCTATCATCACCAACATAAACATGTTTGGTGTTACAATCATTTAAAGAAGAAAACATGGCTTTATTTTTGGCCATGTGATAAGAAGCTCCAGAATCAATGAGCCACTCATGAGAATGAGAAGAGGAAGATACATTTAATGCATAATCAGATCTTGATGCTTGACAACGTAGAAAGTGCCATTCCTAAAGATGAAGGTGAAGAGTGCTCCAAATTGATGTTGTGCTTCTTCGTTGCTGCTTCGAAGGCTTCCATCTTCTTAAAACATTTGGACTCTATATGGCCATCACGATTGCAAAATTTGTAATATCTATCTGGCTTCTTCCGTTTGTTTTTATTTTCCTTATCATTTTGGTGAGTTGCTTTTTCAGTTTGCGGCTGAAATTGCTTAGGACCCTTGTTTGGTTTCAGACCATACTTTTTAGGATACTGCTTCTTGGGATTCTTTTAATATGATTGATGTTGGGATGCTAAGGTTTTCTTAGAAGCGTTTCTAGAAGTGATAAGACCAAGGTGTAAGATTTTTCCTTGTTCTCTTATCAAAGAATCACAAAAGGCATTAGAAGATTGGTTCTTGTAGGTGGTTCCTGAACAAGAAAATCTTGAGCAATGGACATTCCTATCAACCCTCATGCTTGATCTTGTTTATTTTCTCATTTAGCGACTTTATCATCATCAAAAGGTTTAGTTTCTAGCCCTATGGCTATTCTATAAAGCCCTTTACTTGTAAGTATATCTACCATGTGAGGTAGCCATTATAAATAATTGGTGCTGTTAAGAATAATCGTGCATGCACTTTACATTTTAAAAAAAAATAATGCTGAGAAAAGCTGAAACTAACTACTCCAATGGAAATATCTCGAAAAATTAGGTCGTTTGAAAAAAAACGGCTCGAGAAATGGCTTACGGATGAAGAAGTTATGCCTTTTGGAAAAACTGAGTTGTAGATGTCGAATAGTTATGGGAACGGTTTGAAATTTGATGATGAAGTTCAACTTTTAAAAAAAATCCCGCCCCTTTAACAAAAAAATTTTACAAAATGAAGATTGAGGAAGAGATTTGAATCGAAGACCTCTATTCTCATAAACTAACTCCTCACCAAGTGAGATAGTAAAAGGATTCTGTTATTGTTTGAAAAGTTTTTTTGTTTTTTGTTTTTACTCTTCAATGTGTGTGCCTTTTCCTGCACAAAAAAAAACACAAAAACCAAGCAAAAAAAAAAACGAAATGCAAGCCTTATGACAGAATGTTAGATTTTTCGGTTAGCCTTATCAGCAACTATCAATTTTTTCACTATTTCTAATTTCCCGAGATCACACAAAGACGCGATGAAAGAGCATACGTAACAAAAAAAATGCATTTTCCTGTTTCTGATTTGCCGAGATCGCACGCAGCGTAGAGAAAAGAGCATACACAGAGAAGAGGGGATAGATCCAGCAAATAAATAAAACCTAAAAATCGAAAATAAACAAAGGGAACCGAAATAAGCAGAACTATTAAAAAATATAACTGCAAAACAGATGCTTTATACCTCCAGATTTAAACTGTCATAACTTGGGCAACCAGAAACCTTTTCGCATGAAACGAAAGGTGTTCCTCACTGTAACAGATGCTCTGGACACAAAAAAAGTATTTATCCAAGCCCAAAAATGTTCAGAAATAGTAGATATACAAAACGACATTCGCATGCAGTCAAATCGGCTTCATCTTTTGATCAACAACGGATGCGGCCCTCAAAATAGCTCTGATACCATGTAGGAATTTACAAGGTAAGTTCCTTAGATCAAGAACCAAAGGTCACCGCTCACAAATCAATACACCAGTATAATCACGTGGTTAAAACCCTCAAAGAGGGAAACAATCCACGACCTCTGCCAATGCGACCGCTTCAGGGAATTTATTAATATAAAAGAAAAGTTATGTATGTTTCTCTCATAAACGGTTACTGGACAAATGACCCTCCATGCCCTTTAAATAGAGATCATGGATCAATCGGGTGTTAAGCCACGGATCAAGTGTCGTTAATACTGAAGAGAAAGGTAACTGTCAGATCACTACAAATCGTGACCGTCAGATTATTAGTTACAAATGTACATGGTAAAGAAACACACTTTACCTAACTCTACACTAGACTAAGTTATTCTTAACTATGTTTTATGTGTCGAAATATCCTAACAACTATAGTCCCTTACCTGTTGACCAGACCAAAACTAAAATTAAAAACACCACATTATCTAACCATACAAAAATAATAATGATATGAGACACTAATATCATTATATGGATGTGTTTAAGTGGGAAGCTTCAAAATAATAACTCTCTTTATCAAACAAGGTGTGCATCCGTAAAAAGGAATAGGCATCATTACTAAGTAAAAGGAAAGGATGTTCGCCCGAGTTTAGAGAAATTAAATGTGAAAAATGCCTCTAAAAAGGAATGTGTAACTCTGGCATCTTTTATATATATATATATAATATGTCAACCTTTTAGTCTATTATACTTGATGTTTGGTACGATTATTAGTTTAGGTGGCATATAGTCTTATTAGCTGTAACAATAGTGGGGTTCAAATCAAACCAAACAAATAATTGTATGCAATCATGAATGTACACATCATTTATTTAACTCTAATCCATTTTTAATAATGAAACCGATTTAAGTTACCCGCGCTTTTGGCTTTACTGTAAAATGATAAATGATAAAAAGAGTAGTTGGTGACTTGTTCCAAAGGACTGAAACAAAGTCTACGATATGACGACGAGGGTGAGTGATCCACGAAGTTTTTTTTACAGCATTTAAATATAATTACGTGTATATGAGGGTATGAGTCAAAATGATTATCCATATTTGAGGTCACGTGTTATACCGATGTGACTCGTTATAGTGTTGTCACCCCAATAATGCGATATTGTTATATAAAATACTCCAAAGCCCACTGAATTCAAATTATAGCATATATGGGTTCGCTTCGGAGCACTGAACCTCTCGGTGATTTGACATGAGATCCCACAACACCAAATATCAGCGGGTCCCTACTCATGTTGGGTGATTTGACATTTGATATTGGTCATGACGGGCATGTCCATAACCAATTGTATGTCTTCAATTTGTTGATAGAGGTTGGCTAACTCATATTCATTTCATTGCATTTGAGTTCTTTGCTCTACTAACAACTCCATGATAGGGGATAGGGGTTAAGTTATATACCGACTAATTGTATCTTAATTGAAGAGCACTAATTTCTTCTTGGAGCTATGTGATGGCATCCAATAATTGCTTCATTTCCATCTTTCATGGTCAACACTTGTTGCTTCCAGCACAGAGGGAGTGTTTATCTAACTAAAAATTAAACCTTTAGGGGAAAACCCCAAACCATGTTCTCAACAAAATCTTTCCAACTTTGTTGTTGTGACCTAATAAGACGTAGAGTTTCCACTCGCTAGGTTGATAACAAGCAAGCCCGCAAATATTCACTAATGCACCGAGTTGCCAATTACAATGTATATCTAGTGAATAAAGTAGTCACTAGAATTTTTTACACTGGATATTTTGAATTGCATAATTCTTAGTTCATCCAAGAATTCTCAAAGTAGCTAAATATGACAAAATCTCAATCACCATGTTGATAATTTAGACATTGAATTACATTTTTCTCCACCTTTAAAATCCCAAGAATATTCTGAAGCTTTTCTTGTACACCTAAGATCTCTTTTTGTTTTGATGGTATTTAAATGCACTTATTTATATCTAATTTATAGTTTTTTTCACATTCATTTATGGGGTCAACTTGCAAAATCTGTTGGGTCAACCTGTACTTTCTAGGTAAGTTAGCCAAAAAGAATTTTTGATATCTCCTCATTTCTATGGAATTAGAGGGAGTGCGTCTACCGTTGGAAAAGTACCATAGTAAGTTTTCCAACTATATATTCTATGCTCCCATTTGAGATAGGTCTTTAGAATAAAAAATCCTTCAAAGTCAGGGTGTCCAAACCGAACATTATAAAAATTGGGTATTCAAACAATATTTCCAAAAATCTTCATCTTGCAATATTTATCTTAAACATTTATAATTTCCCTCTGACTTTGACAACAATGACAACAATATTTCCAACATTTCTACTTCTATATTAATATAATACAAAAGGATTTATAGATTTGGTCTACCAAATCTTGCCAAAAAAAAAAAAAAAAGTACACCACAACAAACCATTCAATAATTTTTCTAAATTGTCCTTGGAATTCAAATTTAATTTTTCAAATCTATGAAGGTTAAACTTCATAAAAGCCTTAGAATAAACAAAAGTAATATATAGAAACACTTAAAAGATAAGTCATAAAATAATAGTAGCATGATTAAGATGGGGTAGGTTGAAAGGGGCTTAGGCGAGACAATGCCTCTAGTTCTTTGCCTTTGTTTTTTTGTTTGCCGCTCTAGTTCATCTTCAATAGTATTGGGTTGGAATTGATGCATTTTTAAACATTAGTACCAATGAGCTCCACCAGTTCCTCCTGCTTGATTGATCCTTCTCTATAGACATTAAAAATGAACCCAAAGGAAACTTTGCATAACATAATACATTTATTCTCAAGTCATCTTAACTTATCCATAGATTTTGGTTCATATTGCTTTTGGTTTTCTCAAGTAATTTCTATTACAGTTTTAGCTATCCAGTTGAATTCCATAACCTAGAAAATCTTGGTATCATGCAACCTAGAGAAGCCTAAATGTTCAACCCAATTATGGAATGTGGCCCTAATTTACTAAGTGGAAGTATGGTGACAGATCTTTTCATTGATTTAACAAATTTCTCAATTATTTCCTAACTTTTCATTTTATAAAAAGCTACAATTGGATGAATTTTTAGGATTTTTATGGTGTTTGTTTTCATTTATGTTTAGAAAATGCATAATTGGATGAGTTTTCAAGACTTCTATGGTGTTGACTTTCGTTTATGTTCAGAAATCCATAATTAGATGATTTTTTATTGATGTTTTAGAGCCCAAAGTTAGGTCCATCTTCAAGACATTTTCAAATGATAGAAGAGAGTTACACCAAATAAATAATGGAGAAAAGATAATGAGGGAGAGAAGAATAGTTGGTTGTAATGAGAGACTAGCACAAAATAATAAAAAGAAAAAAGAAAAGAGAACAAGAACTAGAAAGAAAACATAAAAACCCTAATGAAGAAAATAAAAAAATATAATAATATTATATTAAAATAAATCATTGTTTTACTTTACTATAATGAATCACTGTTATAACATAATCGTAATAATAATATAACATTTACTTTCCTTATTATTTATTTAATATTTTAAAAAATATTACAATATTATAACTTAAAAAAAACATAAAAACCCTAATGAAGAAAATAAAAAAATATAATAATATTATATTAAAATAAATCATTGTTTTACTTTACTATAATAATGAATCACTATTATAACATAATAGTAATAATAATATAACATTTACTTTCATTATTATTTATTTAATATTTAAAAAAAAATTACAATATTATAACTATATAATAGTAATAAATAATATTAAAAACAATTGACGCAAGAGTATACTTAGGTTTTGGCATTCAACATGAACGCAAAAGAAAAACATTTTATTTTCAGGTTAGAATATTATTGGATAATAAAGTGTTGTAAAGTCTTTTTTTTTTTTTTTTTTTGTTGCATTGACGTTTCCTAGCCAAATATAGAATATATATTGTAATGTCTTTTTTTTGTCTTGTGTTGTCATGTAAAATAAATAAATAAATAAAAATAACGTATTGGCTCATGGTATTTATGTAGAATATAGGTTATTTAAAGGGGAACGATCATCCTAGATCCATCTTAACTCTAGATCTACCAAGCGCTGAGAGGGATCAATTCTATTTTCACTCTAAAAGAGGTTGCACCTCAAGAGATCAAACAATAGGGTTTATTATTGAAACTAATATATTATTAATAACTATATTGTATTATACAATAGTATTTATCATGTTAAGTAATATAGTTAATATTTCCTAAGTTTATGTGACAATGCAATGTTTGAATCATTGTTGTGCTTGATTGACATCTCTTTCTTACAACAGTTCCTTATAAGCAAGGTGAGGCACACCTTGAAGACCAAGCTTGACCCTTGTCTCTTCGAGAAATGCCTTGTTGATTCCAAAAATTTGGGATTAACCACCATTGGTAGCTAATTAAAAAACCAACATGATAACATTATGTCCCAAAGAAATCCCATGTTAATATAACATAACCACCCATGAATTCCACTATTCAAGCACAAAATGGCTAAGAAGGTGACCTCATTAGTAGATAGAAATCCGACCAAGAGAAAAAGTGAGGCCCTATGGATGCCAAAAGACATTTTCAACAAAAACAAATGGAATTCAAGTAGAGATAAACTCATCCAACAACTAATAGATGTAGGGGAAAACAAGAATGCCCTAATAAACGATTAAATTAGCAGACTGCACATAGATGAGGGGACATGATTGGTGAATTTGCATCATGCAGGCTTCACTAGGGGAGAAATACCATACCACGTGCATTCATATTGTGGGATATATATTGAAATGACATAATATATTGAGCATATAATAGGGCGTTACGGTTTTATATACTGGTAGGTACAAAAAAATGGAGCTCAATGTTCATGAAAAATATAATGGAGTATAAAAAATGTTAATGAAAAAATCAATACCTACAATATCTAGTGAAAGTAGGGGTTTTTAAAATTGGGAATGTGTATTGGGTTCATATTGGTTAGGGGCTAGTGATTTTTAGAGGTATTTTCCAATATGTAATCAAATTAGGGGTATTGTTTAAAATGCCACAAATGCACATAATATGTCAAAGGTTTATTGAATGAAGCCCCCATGATTTGCATTGCATTCATAACTACATAGTGAGTTCTAATTTAAAACCACACACTCCATTCCACTCATTATCATCCCATCCCATAATGAAGCATTATCACTCATAGTTGTGTGATGGTTTGTGTTGTTATTATCACTATGGAAATGCGTTGATCGTCAGACACCCATACTTTCTCCTTATTGATAAACTTCCATTGTTATCCCATAAATAATAATGAAAATGATCACCCTTCTCCTAAGCACCTACTTTTACTTTAAACTTGCCATATATCAACTCTTTACATCCATCCACCCCATGATAAATACATATGCCATCATGTATAATGTCACCTAATTCATAAAATAAATTTTAAATTTTATAAATATAAATTTGATATCATTATTTTTTATAAAATTAAAATTAATATACTATAATTTTTTATAAATTTAAAAGAGAAAGTAATAAAGTATTATAAATTATAATAAAAAATTATAAATTAAATAAAAAATTTGTATTTAAATATAGAATATCAAAACATAATACAATTTGTGTATTTCAATATCAAATTTGTTTATATATATAAATCATTTAGAAAGTTGTCATATATATATGTAGATAGATATATACCATTCAGAAAGTTGTCTAATAGTTTATTGAAATCGAACCATTCAAGAAATTGAAGTTTCCATCCATAAATTTTGGAACATTCTATAATAATTTTTAAATGTTGTATACCTGAAACTTTTACCAAAGTCCTATCAAATTCATAAACCAGGAGAAAATATGTTTCCATCCATAACTAGCTTTTTCCTATACACGATGGGTAGACGTTATAAACATCGAAGTTATGTGGATGTTACGGTGGAGTGCTATCATGAATTGTCTAAAGAGTTGTTTATTGAGGTGGAGGAATTATGTATATGGTTAAAATTGGTAGAAATTTAAGTAAAAAAAAATATAAGAATTTTTACAGTAACAGTGACAGTGTTTGAATCATAATTTTGATGGTCGAAATAGATTCAACACCATCAAAAACTTCTAAAACACCTAAAATATTAAATTTTGATACTTATAAAGTAGATTTACAAAAATCTCTACCAAATTTTCTTAAAATCTTACTAAAATTCCCATAATTTTTAAGACCAAAAACAATCTACCGCAAATTGAGCCCTTCTAAGTTCTACCTTGTACCTTATGTCGGAGAACAACCTGAAAATATGGATAAAAGCGACTTACGGTCCCGATAAAATTTCGCTGCACGCGCATGCCTGTCACGTCAGCCGTGAATACTTTGACTGGATGTGGAATTTAATAATTTGGACCATGGCCAAGGTTACCAACCACGGGTTATATTAATTTGGACCATTGTTCAGGTAAACAACCCTGGGTTATGTAAAGTCAGTTGCAGTGGAGTTTGTGATATATGCATATATATACTCTGGGGATATCAATACTAATAGGTGAACGGTATGTTTGTACTGGAGTAAGTAACTACATACAACTATATTGTTTTCTATGCTATTGTATTTGTGACGGTGTTAGATTTGTGGCAAGTGAGGGTTAAATTAGTTTAGGAAATTGGAGCTATATGTGGGTGTTGCCCTTACCCCAGTTTTCAGATCCATTTCTTGCAGATTAAATAGAAGTGTGATTGCACTGCAAAGTTTGCATCTTACCTAAAACTCTAAAAATTGGTGTCAGCCATGAGTGATAATTCGGACAGGATCGTATTTTTGACCAGTCATTAAACAACTTGGGGCCTTAAAAAAGTTATAGTTTAACTGATTGTTTTTTGTCTTGAAAATTATAGAAATTTTGATAAGATTTTAAGAAAAATTGGAAAGGGTTTTGTAAATTCAGATTATAGCTATCAAACTTCAATATTTTGAGTTCTTTATAGATTTTTGATAATGCTGAATCTATTTTCGCCAACAAGAACATGATTCAAACAATAATATAGCAAGGATTTTTAATTTTTTTAATCCAAATTCCAACCAATTTTAACCGTCCAAATAAATCTCCTTAAACAACAGATAAATCATTAAACAACCTGGAGCCCTTAAAAAATGATCCGCACCTAGAAAACCACTGGTGCAATGCAATATTTCCAATAAAATAACTTCGGTAAGGTGTAGTCACCCTTTCCTGCAGGTTTCCAAATTAGATGTGAGCCTAAAAACTTCTGGGGCAAATAAGTGCAGTAATGTAGGAGGCGATTACATACAATTTACAATTCTCAAATGCATTTCAATCTCCGAACTCTTCATAGGACACTCATTTTCAACTATCACAACTTTATTTTAAATCATCGTGTTCCTTTTCTTATTAAAGTGGTTTCTATTTCTGTCAAATATTTATTTCATATTGTTATTTGATCATACTAATTTCATAGAGTGCATTTCATTGACCTTCACAGAATTAGGTGTAAAGGATTTTTATGTAATTATTTATTTATATAGGATATATTTAAAAATATATATATTAAATATTTACTTGATTTAAGAATTTAACGAATTTAAATATTTTAATTTATAAAAATATTAATTATTTAAAATGAATATAAAATTTTTAGGTGATAATTATATATGAGAATATTTTGTAGATTTGTTTTGAGCTAATTAATATGATTCATCATCAAGATAAGATATGTTCATATTTGATTATCACATAAAGATTTTATATACATTTTATGGATCACAGAAGCCAAATTTCTAATATTTAAAATGAATTTAAATTATGATTAGAAAAAAATATATAAATATCATATTTATAATATTTTTATTCATGTGTAAATGTGATGTTTTTAATATAATTTTATAGTGCATTTTAGACTAACACAACCATAAAAGTTAATTATAAAAGTTAAATTATATCCTTCTACAGTTAGTGAACTTTCTTTAATTATCTTGACAATCATGCCTCATTAAATTTTGGATATTAATCTCTCTTTTATTCCAAAATTTTATTTTATGGTAAAAAATGAAAGACGTTAGCATCTTCTCTACATTAATGGATTGAATTTCAAATATTAACTAATTTGCATCTTTAAATTTATGTTTACCTTTTTACATTTACTTAATACAATTATGAAATTACAATGCAAATTATCAAATAACAAATGACATCATGGAAATCATGGAATACATGTTTACCTTTACACATTTACCTAGTATAATTATGAAATTACCATGCAAATTATCAAATAAAAAATAGTACCATGTGAGTAGATGTTTACCTTTTCACATTTACCTAATACAATTATGAATTACCATGGAAATTATCAAATAGAAAATGGCATCACATGAATATATGGGTTTATAAAACAAAAGGTTATGGTAGAGGGGTGAAAGCATGAAGATGGGTTACACTTCTGGGCCAAATGCGGTGATGACATTTCTAATTTTTCCTTTTTATCGAATTGCACCCATCAAAATTCATATAGGCATTGTGAATTTTGATTAGGAGTAAAAAGAGAATATGTGGAGAATTATGTTGTTGTCCTCATGATATTTTTTGCAAAAAAAATTATAGTCTTATAATCTCTCAAATTTCCATTAAATGCAATATATGTCCTTGCAATTTTTCACAAACTTAAGAGATATGTGTGTGTCCACTCAACATAACTTAGCCTAAAATGTGTATAATATATATATATATATATATATATATATATATATATATATATATATGCTCATATCTTGAGAGAATTAAGTTTTTCATATTAAAAAAAAAAAATTAATGCAAAGTTTTTTTTTTTTTTTTTTTCAAAGTTGGCAAAGTAATATCTCAACCCATTTTGGAGACACATGTGTTCACATAAGATTTTTTCAACTCTTTAAATAAATTGAAAAACCAAGAGTACTCTTTTGAAGAGGACTGGTAATCAATGATAGTGGTATTTTTTGAAATTTTTTCGTTATGTATATTTTATGTTATTATATTTTTATTCAGCCCTTTTGAAATTATCCAAAAAAAAATACAAGTGTTATGTTTAAAATAAATTAGATGAAAAATATCATATGAATTTAAAAGTGTCAAATTCATATGCCATTAGATAGAGGATTCTTTCACGAATCCAACATGATCAACTTCGTCACTTAAGGAAAAATTTTGCCCTAAATTCGATAGTTACAAAATGGGGTTACAGAGTAATCTGCAGAAGAAGTGTTGAAACTTTAATTTTTGGTACTTCAAGAGCTCAATCAAGGGCTTAATTTCAAAATTAAAATTGCTAGATCGAGCGTTAACGTAACCATAGATAGAGTTACATACATAGTTAACCAGTGGCTCGAGCTCAAAGGTTCGATTGAACCACATGCTCAATTGAGCCATTAAAAAGTATAATTGGCTAATGCCTTTACCAAGTTTTATTAATGGTATTAGAAGTAAACTTTAAATTGAGCTGTTAACTCAAGTTAGAAAACGACTTGATCAAGAGTTTATTTGAATGCTCGATCGAGTTATTTTTAAGTGCCTCAATAGGACGCTTAAAAATTGCTCGATCAAGTGTTTAAAATGGCTTGATCGAGCATCCGTTTTTTAGCAAAACTCACCATATTTTCACCAAAAAGTGTAACCCAACTCCATGCTTTGACCCAGAGATAGTAATTTTAAAATGGAGAAAATAATGTTGATCCACATATATCAATCATATTTACTAATATTGTCGTGTTAGTTCTAGTTTTTTATAACAATGATTTCTTTTCACTTTAACACTTGACTACTTTATCTTACTTTCTAATTTAATTTAATTTAATCTTATCATTTTTTCAATCATGGTTACCGATATATTATTGTTAAAATAATTAAAATAAAAGTAATAAAGGAAAAATTATTAACTATCGAGATTATGGTTAGAATTTTAATTAAATATATACTCCTAGTTCATGTACTTTTTAAATTTTTTTAGTCAACCAAATCCATATAATCCATATAATATTTTTTATTATTTATTATAAGTATTATGTTTTTTTGTAGCTGAAGCCAAACATGTAGGTATTATTCATGCATGTGATAATATCTTCGTGTATCAAATTTTGTCACACATTATATTGAAATATGGTTTGTAAGAGAATGGCTCCATTTATAAGGTTACTTAGCAAATTATTGCGAAATCAATTTTGGTGTATTTTGAATCCTATATTTTTAACATTGTACTGGTTGATTTGTACAAAATGTAGAATTTGGAACTTTGTACCATTTTTTTATTAAAATTTAAGTATGGTGTTTTATTGGCATATGAGTGAAGTTTAGAACTTAAGTGGTTATATCAATTAGTTTTCATCAATGCCGTTGTGTATTTATTTAATTTTTGTGATAAGAGATTTTGGTGTATTGAATCATATTTATTAATTTGGAAACTTGTGTTCTAATTGGTTAAATTTAAATGTGGTGTTCTATTAATTTTAGATAACCATGGTATGTTCTATGCTTAATGTAGTTTTATTTCAATATTTTTTATAGGCCCAATTCAATTTAGCAATCACATAAACATGAAAGTAAAATTCTGATAGAACATAATAATAGATCAACAGAAGAAAAACCAAATAATGTAGATCATATTTACAATTCTTCTTGTCCAGCAAAGATAGAGAGTGATATGAGTTACGACAGTCAACAGGATGCATAAGCCAACAAAATCTTTCTCAACATCAGATAAGCCAACCTTCCAAGTGTCACACACATCCCTCAAAGACAACTCCAAAATTCAACGCAAGTCAACAAAAGAATCCCTCATCCAGATTTCTGACATCTAGATTTCTTACATCCATTTCCGGCATCATCCATATTTCCGACATCCATTCCGGCATCATTTCCAACATCCATATTTCTGGCATCTAGATTTCTGGTATCCATTTCCGACATCATCCATATTTTCGGCATCCTGATTTCCGACATCCTGATTTCCGGCATCATTTCCAACATCCATATTTCTGGCATCCATTTCCGGCATCATTTCCGACATCCAGATTTCTGGCATCCAGATTTTTGGAATCCATTTCTGGCATCCATATCCAGCATCATCCATATTTCTGGCATCCAAATTTTCGGGATCCATATTCACACGTGGGAGAGAGAGAAGCCACTTCTAGGTTGTATGAACCAATCAGATCATGAGGAATGTGTGTGATGATATGATGATGAAATGGACATCATCTCTCTCCAATTTATATTTTTTATTGACGGTGTGTGACACATCTATTAGGCTTGTGAGTCTACATTACAAATCTGGCCGACCTTGCACATGTGTGGAAAATAAAATAAAAATATATGTTCTGATCATCCAAACAAGATGAGCTTTAGATCAATATTGCACCTCTCCGAAAGAGGAATCCAACAAAAATATTATCATCATCATATGAGCAGTGCAACCTGGAGTTTGAAACTAGTTTCCCAGAAATAACACTCCTTCTCAACTAGGTAGAACTCCATCTTTCCACTTGTGCCATCCAGATATTAGTACCATCGTGTACTATCATATATCATCATGCGTCATCCCGCCGTAACTTGATTTGTTGGCTCTTGTTCACAAATAGAACAAAAATTTGAGTCACAAAGACATCACGCTCTACTAACCAGAAGTCAACTTAGAGGTTAAAACCTCTCTTGGACTCCAAAAGAGTCTCATACTAACCCGAAGTTAGTTTACTGACTCAAAGTCTGTTTAGAGGTAAGAACCTCATCAGACTTGATCCCAAATCAAGGTGTTGGACACGTGCCATCCTAGACATAGAAATTACAACAATTTTTGATGTGTCTCTTAGTCTTGCTATTGGTCTCTATCCACATTTCCCACTTCATTGGCCAAATGAGAGGCACTTCCCATGAGTTTGAAACTCCATGGGTAGGATGTTGCAGAGCATAGATCAAAGAGAGGTGAACCAACTCAATATCATCACAGTGGGGCAGAAGCACAACAAAGTTCGGCAAGTCTAGCCCTGTGTGTGCTAATAGCTCCAATTATTTATCCCCAAGCCCCCTAGATCTCCCAGAGCTCATAGTCTAACTTAAGCAGGACCCTCACAATAGGGTTTTTCCATGCTTCCAAGCCTCTCACGGAAGGTTACGAACATGACCTTCTCTAGGGGCTTCGTGAGAATATCTACAACATGCTCATCAGTTCCTATGTGATTGAGCCTTATGATGCCTCGATATACCATGTCCCAGACAAAGTGGTACTTAATATCAATATGATTGGATCAATCGTGGAACACAGGATTCTCGGGAAAGGAAAATCCCACTCTTGTTATCACAAAGGATAACAATGGTATCTAGCACATGTCTGAACAACTCACTAAAGAGCTTTCTCAACCAAACAGCTTCACAATGGGCCATATTCACTGCAATGTATTCGGCCTTAGTGGTGCTCAATGCCACCGACTTCTATTTCCTTCTCATCCAAGATATCGAAGCAGAACCCAAGGTGAAGCAACATTCATATGTGCTCTTGCGATCCACCACACTGCCAGTCCAATCAGCATAAGTATATCCATGTATTTTAAAACTCCTGGTAGTGTATCTCATCCCATGGTTGATTGTTCCTCGAAGATATCTCAATAGATTCTTGGCACCAATCCAGTGAATGTGATGAGGCTCAACCATATGTTGACTCAAAGTGTTCACTGCAAAACATACGTCCGGACGAGAGTTCACTAAGAACATCAGGGCCCCCATGAGTTGTCGATACTCGGTGGGATTTCCCAGCTCGGGCCCAAAAAAATTTCCACACAACTTAAGGTTGAGTTCCATCGGTGTTGACACAGACTTACATTCCACCATTCCAAATCTCTCCTGCAACTTCACGACATATTTTCTTTGAGAAAGGAAAATATCGCCTGGCCTTTTCCAGACCTCCAAGCCTAGGAAGTAATGCATCAGTCCTAGGTCTTTCATCTCAAACTCGGAAGCTAGCTCCCTCTTACATTTATGAATGAGAGGGTCAACACCTGTTAGAAAGAGATCGTCCACATAGAGAACTAGAATAAGAGGCCTTTCTCTATCAACATTGAAATAAATGTTTGGATTAGCATTACTTCAAGTGAAGCCCAGCTTCATCAAGTAGCTATATATCCTCTCATACCAAGCCCTGGGGGCTTGCTTCAACCCATAGAGGGTTTTATTCAACTTACATACATAGGTGTCTCTATCTTGGACTTTGAACCCCAGAGGTTGCTCCACATAAACCTCTTCCTTTATTGAACCATGCAAAAAGGCAGTCTTCACATCCATCTGATGGAGACTCCATCCTTATGTTGCATCAAGGGAAATGATAGATTGGATGGTGGTATAGTGGGCGATAGGTGCAAATATATCATCATAATCTATGCCTTCTTTTTGAGAAAATCCTCGGGCAACAAATATTGCCTTGTACTTTTCAGCACTACCATCAGATCCATGCTTGATCTTATAGAGCCATTTTGAGGTGACAACATATTTGTCCTTCGGTCTCGAGACCACTTCCCATACATCATTTTTCATAATGGACTCATATTCTTCATGCATAACATCCTTCCAAACTTGATGCTTTACGACTTCTTCAAATGATCTAGGCTCAGATTGTACAATTGTACTCATGGCTGCTAAATACCCTTGGTATCTATTTGGATTCTTGCTTTCATGGAATGTCCCCCTTGGGGCAATATGTCTCTCGGAATCTTCGAGAGTATCCCTAAGCCATGAGGGTATTCTCTTATTTGAAGGAGGTGGATCAATAGGATCTATAGGTCCTTCAACATCGGGTATCGGTTCATCCTTAGGTTATTCCTGCTTCCCTACTTCTTCATCTTCTTTATCTCCCTTGGAGTTAGGAATATTTCTTACTTTCTTGAGGGCAACATCTTCATCGAAGGTGACATAGTGTTATATATCCACTTCTCTTTAACCATACACATAGATTCTATATGCCTTTTAAGTTTCACTGTAGCCCACAAACATTCCCTTATTTCCAGAAGAATCCATCTTGCTTCTCTTTTCTTTCGGTACATGAAAGTAAACAAGACAACCAAAAACTCTAAAATGAGAAACTTCGAGTTTCTTACCATAGAAGACTTCTTCAGGAGTCGTGGAGTCCAGAGCGGAATGTGGGAATCTATTTTGAACATACACAGTAGTGTTTGCAGCTTCTCCCCATATAAAATTCGGAAGACCTTGGTCACATATCATGGCACGGGCAGCTTCCACAATGGTCTTGTTCTTTCTTTCAGCAACACCATTTTTCTCAAGAGTATACAGAGTTCTGGTCTCCCTCTTAATGCCAGCTTCACTGTAAAAGTCATTGAATTCATTTGACTCATACTCAGACCCATTTTCGGTCCTCAAACTTTGATTCTCTTCTCGATTTGATTTTCCACCAAGGCCTTGAAGGTACGAACCATTTGAATTCTTCGTCCTTCTTCTTCAAGAATATATCCAGTTCTTGCGGGAGAATTCATCTATAAAAGTCATGTAATAGGAACATCCTCCCTAGGATGTCACAGGCAACATACCAGATAATTTAGAATGTATCAACTCATGATATAAGTTGTCTTTGTGACACTTGAGGGGAATGGTCCCCTTGTATGCTTCCCTTCGGCACAACCCTGGCATATACCTTCATGACCATCTTTAAATTTGGGCATCCCTGTCACCACCTTCCTTGCTTCGAGAAGGGCTTTGTAATGAAGGTCTGCAAACCTCCAGTGCCATAACTCTATTTGAAGAGTTGTATCACATGACACAACCCCCAATGGACTTCCTCCAACCTGGTAGAGTGTATCAACTCTAAAACCAATAGTAAGAGCTTCTTTGAAGTTCTTCTTCCAGATGCGTACCTTTCCATCAACGAATGCCACCTTGAACCATTTTTCTTCAATTTCTGAAATAAACACAAGGTTCTTCTTCAAATGAGGTACGTACAACACATCTTGTAAACAGAGGACTTGACCTTGAGATAGATGAAGTGTCACAATCTCTGTCCCTTTCACAGAATATGTGGCATTATCTCCAAGGATAGTTTCTAAATTAGTATCCTTCTCAATCAAATCAGAGAGGGCTTCTTTATAACTAGTGAGGTGCGTTGAAGCACCACTATAAATCAACCATACATCTAGGGGGTCGGGAGGAGATGTAGCAGAGAGGGCAGATACAAGAATATAATCATTTTTCTTATTATCAACAACATTAGTCTCATCGTATCTAGAATTTCTTCACCTCTTGAAAGGTTTCCCATTTCCACTACGATTAGATGGAGCCTTCCTTTTTCCTTTGAAGTTGTTGTTCCTTTGATTTCCATTACCCCTGAAGTTGTTCTTGTCATCATCCTTGGGAAAGTCCCTTCTATTGGGGCACTCTCTTGCATAGTGACCAAACTTGTTACAAGTGTGACATCTTCCCTTCCTTCCTTTGGGCCCTGCTCTACCATGGTTTTTATTTTTTGGGCCACCATGGTTATTCTTCTTTGCATGAGAAACAAAGGCAATAGGGTCACCTCTATTTCCATTAGAGGTATGATCTCTCTCCGTCATTATTGTCTCCTCTTGAGTGCATCTAGTCAGCAATTCATCAAAATCAAGAATCATACTATTATTAAGAATCATAGTATTAAATACATACCAGTCTCGGGGAAGTCCTCCAAGAGCAATGAGCATGAGCTCTCGATCAACTACTACTTCTCCTATGGCAAGGAGATCATTCTTGATTTTTGTGAGCCTCATAAAATCTGATGGAGGCTCATGAATCTTCCCCTACACATAGTCCATGACATCTTGATCTTCTAATGCCAAATACAAGGACATCTTCCATGCATGATAATCACACTTGTCATTCAACTTATCATCACACCATTAGTCCTGACAAGACTTCTTCTTTGGTGATTTATTTTCACATTATCTTGGGCTTTGTCTTCATGTCAGCTCTGATTCCATGTTAATTTTAGATAACCATGGTATGTTCTATGCTTAATGCAGTTTTACTTCAATCTTTCTTATAGTCCCAATTCAATTTAGCAATCACATAAACATGAAAGTAAAATGTTGATAGAACATAATAATAGATCAACAGAAGACAAGCCAAATAATGTAGATCAGATTTTACAATTATTCTTGTCCAACAAAGATAGAGAGTGATGTACGTTACGACAATCAACATGATGCATCATCCAGTAAATTATTCCTCAACATCAGATCAACCAACCTGTCAAGTGTCACTCACACCCCTCAAAGACAACTCCAAAATTCAATGCAAGTCAACAAAAGAATCCCTCATCCAGATTTTTGGTATCATCCATATTTCCGGCATCCAGATTTCCGACATCCATTTCCGGCATCATTTTCAACATCCATATTTCAGGCATCCAGATTTGACATCATCCATATTTCCGGAATCCAGATTTATGGCATCCATTTCTGGCATCATTTCCAGCATCCATATTTCTGGCATCCACATTTCTGGCATCCATTTCCAGCATCATCCATATTTATGGCATCCAAATTTTCGACATCCATTTATGGTATCATTTTCAGCATCCAGATTTCCAACATCCATTTCTAGCATCAGCATCTAGATTTTTGGCATTCATATTCAGCATCATCCATATTTTCGGCATCCATATTCACACGTGGGAGAGAGAGAAGCCTCTTCGAGGTTGTACAAACCAATCAGATCATGAGGAGTGTGTGTGATCGGATGATGATGAAATGGACATAATCTCTCTCCAATTTATATTAGTCAGTGAGGGTGTGTGGCACATCTATTAGGCTTGTGAGACTACATTACAAATCTGGCCGACCTTCCACATGTGTGGAAAATAAAATCAAAATATATGTTCTGCTCATCCAAACAAGATGATATTTAAATCAATCTTGCACTTATCCGAAAGAGGAATCCAAAAAATATATAATCATCATCATATGAGCAGTGCAACCTGGAGTTTGGACCTAGTTTCCCAAAATTAACATGTTTCCTTGGCACGTTAATGGAGTTTAGAACCTAAGGGGTTAGATAAATTAGTTTTGATCAATCATGTTGTGTATTTAGCTAGTTATGTGTTATCACATGCTCTCTTTAGGTCTCGTGGGTTACGAAAATTAATCTACGTGGATGAAGTTTGAGATGACTTGAAAATTAATTATGTCAATCATATATGCCTCTTATGATTTTTCTTTACATGCAATCAACCTGCAAGTAACTCTATGAAATTAGTCTCCTCTACACATTAAGAGGTTTTTTTTTTCAAGACTTACAACATAGGCATGGATACCCTCTCCCATCATTGATATATTGAAGCCCCATCATTACACATTCTACCTATCTTTACAACATATAAATACATTGTGTTATCCATTACCCCTTCTAACAACCCCTTGATTGATATAGAATGGAACGACATAGTCGCTTAACAAAATAAAAGTTATTAGTCAAATTATGATATCTTTTATATAGAATAACCTTATTTATATAGAAATTAAAAATAGGAAAATCACATTTGACCATGTGTTTCTTTTTAGTTGATTATATATCATAGTTAACTACTTTAACTAAATTATACTATATATTATCCTCTAGGTTCTCATACCATTTACTTCTGATTTAGATTAGAACCATATTATCTTTCCTATCAAAGAGTAAGGATGTTAAATAATGTGAATTTCATATGTATAATATCATTGCCATAGTTAAATATTATTTCCAGGGTGGGACTTTTTACAGAATAAGGGTGCTTCAAGAAACTATGAACTACTATGCATTGCAAATAATGACTTTGTATTATAAAAAGAAAGAATGTTGTGGGGTCCTTGAAATAATGATTTTCTCTAGGTGTTGAAAATGATAATTATTTCTAAGAGTGTCTTCTTGCATGGAGCCAGGCTTCTTATTTGAGTGATTCTATTTTTTTCGCTTTCTACCCAACATGGCATTAAGTCAGAGCATCTTCTATATAAACTTTCAAATCTCCACTTTGATATCTTTTCACAAGCTCACCTTGGTTATATTTTATGTATTCACCCTTTATGAAAATTGTATTGTCATTATGGAGTTCATATGTTGCTTTATCATCCTTTGAATATCCAATATATATACCTAGTTGTGTAACACACCAAACCCCTAATGTGGTATTAGAATTGTGGGGCATAACTTGATCTAACATTCAAGGTTTATTATGAAGATGGGGTTATCAAATTTCCTCTTTGTCTTGTCCCCTAAAATCACATTTTTTATACTGTCGTCATTTTCTTATCATCACGATAGTTCTAACAATATAAATTTCATTTCATTCTAACTTTCAGGCACAAATTTATGCCCATTTTAAGATATTTCCCTTAAAGGATGAATCATTCTCTAACATCCAATCACAATATAACATGTGGTGGATGCGAATTTTTCCTATAAAAATCATTTTTATACATTTTGTGGTCTTAAAAAGTCACATCTAGCTGACACATGTCTTCTACTAGAAACTACAATGCTATGACTTTTGACGTCATATTGACATCATTCTTCAAGGTTTTTGATACTCTAGTATCTATTGTTTTCAAATAACATGCTTGGTCTACATAGTTTTTGTCATTAAGTGAAGTTCGTTTACCAAAGCCACACAATACAAGAGTTTCCCTAAAATGCATTCATTTTATTCTTCTTGTGTCCCATTAGTTTGATAAGCTCTTGTTTTCGCTTGGCTCCTAGTCATGGTTCTCCTCTAGCCATGTGACTAGGGAGTAAGGCTAAGTCTTCCAAAAATATAAAATTTCAAGGGTTAAATCCTAAAATTTTCATATAATGTTGCTCTAAGGGACTTTGTCCCCATAATTTATTTTTTCTTGAAATAAAATGTGGAAACCCAAAAATTTCGTGATGAGTAATGATTGACTGCAAAGAGAGCCCTTAGCTTGTCCCAAAAGCTAAAGGCATATTTTCAATTGGACCTTGATCTACAAAGGAGGCTCCTGATGATGCAAGGATTTCCATGAAGTTATAAAATCATCCAAAAGAATCCCACAACTCCAAATTTCTTTAGTGAAATATTACATGTTTTCCATTAGATGTTATGAGAAGACTCTTTCCCTTAAGTATCCCCTTTCGAAATCAACACTTTTGCTTAAGCCCCTAATATCCTTGATGAAATATTCACCTCCTTTATTTGATATGAGACACTTTAACTTATTTTTTAGTCTAATTATTAACCAAAAACTTTCCATTTCTTAAAAGTATCAAAGACATTGGATTTTTTTTCCAATGCAATAAACCCAAGTTTTCCTATAAGTTGCATCATCAATAAAAGTAACATAATAATAAGAGACACCAAGAGATAATACCTAATATAAAAACCATACATCAATATGCACAAGCTCTAAATTATCACTTTTCTTTTCCTTTCCAACTTTAAGGAATCTAATTCTTTTTTTCAAAAACACTATGCTCATAGATTCCAAATCAAGCTTCTTCAAATCTAGAAATAATTTACTTGAGTGGAGAATCTACATCCCTTTCTCACTCAGGTTACCAAGCCTATGATGGTACAATGTTTTTTCCAATCCTATAGAAGCTAAAGCAATAGAAAGGTCATCATTACCAGTACATAAATGTAATGCACCTTCCTTCTCTCCTTTTGCTATTATCAAAGATCCCCTAGTGACCTTCCATGAATTTATTGGAAGTCTAACTATAAAACCTTCTTTTCATAATTTCCCTATTGAGATTTTTTTTTTTTTCTGAAATCAAGCATGTGCCTTACCTCTTTAAAAAACCATTGGTTTCCATTTTGTAGTTTTATCCATACCTTACCCTTTTTAATAATTTTACATGGTTCATCATCACCCAAATAAACCTTCCCACAATAACCTTGAACATAATATTCAGAACATTTCCTATGGGGTGTGGCACAAAATGAAGCCCCCAAGTCTATCAACAATGTATCTAGTGAAAGGATTAACACATCTTGTAACACATCACCTACTACATTGACTTCCTTATTATTCTCCATTTGTCCATTTCCTCCTCCTTTTTTCCCTTTTCGATACCAACAATCCTTCATCATGTGTCATTTCTTCCCACAATGCCAACGTTTTATCCTCCCTCTAGATTTATATATACTCTTCTTAGACTTTCCATAATTCCCTGGGCTCTTTCCTCTATCCATTTGTATTCCCCTATTCTCTACATTCAAATCATTACCTGTCATCTCATATGTCCTTTTAGGTTGCATATCCTCACCAAGGATAACACCAACATCATCATTGTCAAATATTAAAGTGTTTGAACCAAAGAAAGAATTACTCATATCTATGACCAGACCATTCTATCTTTTTGGAAATGAAAACAAAATCAAATTTTCCCTAACCTCATCATAAATATTTACTAATATAGAACTTAACTAACTAGTGGCCATGCTAAATTCCTTTAAATGATCAGTAACAAAATCACCTTTTGACATCTTCATATTAAATAAATGCTTCATAAGAAATACCTTATTGGAAGTTAAGGGCTCTGTTTAGTCAATTTAATGTCTTAAATTGCTATCATAAATTATCGACCGAGGTTAGTAATCTGATGAAGTGTGGTGCACTATATATGCTTAGATGACCTTCATTCTAACTTCGTTGTGTATGTTTTATATTGTTTTGGGGGTTTTTTATTTTATACCTAAAGTTAGGAACTGAAATTGATCTAAGAAATGAAATCTATACTTATAAATGAAATCCTTAAATACTAGTGAACAACCAAATCTAAATGAATTTTAATGATGAAAACTTAATATTAAATAAGGAAGAAAAGGAAATGTTATTTTTATTCTAAGAAAATGAATTGAATTACAAATTACTTTTAATGAAATTAATGAAATATGAAATATAAAGGAAGGAAGAAAAGGAAATGCTGATTAACTAATCTAATTTGCATAAAAATAAATCAAACATTGAATGGTTAAAATGTTAGACTTATCTAGGCTGGAAAAACATCTATGGAAAGTATCTAATTGATTCAAAACAAAGCACTATTCTAAATCTAATTGCATTCTACTGATCTTTAAATGACAAGAATGAAACGATTTTCTACCTTATCCATTGAAAGCATTAATTCTATGAAAACAGAGCATTTGATCTATTTCAAAACAAAATTCTAATCTAAATCTGTCCTAGTTATAAATCTAAGAATGATTGAAAGATAAATTTAATCTAATTCTATTCTACATTCCATGGAACTAAAGCATAAATTCTATTGCTAAGAAATTAAATGAGTGTGTTGATTGAAATCAAAAGCAAGCAAGAAATGACAGAGTATCTATTGCGCAAAACATGTTTAACTTTAAAACCTATGGTTGTTGTATAACCGAATGCACGAATCTATTCAATTGGAAAGTGATACAGTCACATTCTTGAGATGATTCGGCGAGCATAAGATCCAACAATCATCTATAAATGTAAAGAACTTAATTCAGGAAACAATTAAAAACTAATTGACATGAAATTAAACTACAAAATAGTGAGCAATTGAAACTACAAATTGACAAGAACCTGACTATGAAATAATGAGAAGTTAAATATGAATTGACAAGAATATAACTATGGATCAACATGAAATTAAACTATGGAATTGACAGAAAATTAAACTACAAAAGAACTATAAAAACCTCCTTTCCGTGCAGGGGCCCTTTGCAACAGAATGAGTCTCAAATCTACTTAGACTATGTGTGCATCCAAGATCTGGAACTGGTCTTATTTATTAGCAAAACAAATTTTGAAAGCGTAACACTGAATTATCACAAAAATTAAACTTATTCCCAGTTTCAATAGACTGGTATTTGTACAAGTTTTTGAATTAAATGTCTGAGGAAATTCCGCCTATAGGTGGCAAACTAAAACTAAAATTCAAAGTCTATTTAGAAGCAAATTCTTCATGGCTCTCTCTTGATTTTCTATGTAAGAGAAAATCGAGAGTCTTCATCCGCTGATCTCGTTCTTTGAATGATCCTTGACCGCGAGCGTAGGCATGATTCTTTCTTGAATTAAAATAGGTAAGTGGGATATGATCCATGTGTGGATCATTCTAGAGATACCCATATGACCCGCTTCTCCATTTGCTTCTCAAAACCTGTAAAACAATAACAGTGGCTGCAAAAACAAAGGTTAGGTGCAGGATTGCATGAATTCTGTAGCTAATTACAGAAATTCATCTAAATAATAAGAAAAAATAAAATATAAAATATATATCATCTAAATTCCTTCTCAGATGTGGAATATGTCAATTATCACTGAGTGAATTCATGAGTTATTGAAAAATGAATAAGAAATGATGGAAAAGGATGTCAAATTAGGAATAGTTTTGAGGTTCAACATACCCCCACTAAGGGACCATTGCATGTCCTCATGAAATTCCCAAAATTGTGAGCCTTCACCTTCTACTACATTTGTTCTGATACTTCTGCCAATACATCCAACTTCCTCTTCTTTCTTTTCATTGAAGTGATAGCCATTCTTGGTTTCTTCATGAGGAGTTTGTACTTTAGGCTGATTAATTTCCTGTTCAGAGAGTTATTCCTTTTCTTTAATTTCTTTTTCTTTTTATACCATAGCCCCAAATGTAAGATAGTGTTGTCACTGATGACCTTTTCCAAGTGATTTTGTTCCTTCAGGGTTTCATTTTCTTGTTTAATGTGCCTGTTCATATATCTAGCTCATAGATTTCTTGCTTCAAGGTGTTCACCAGAGGTTCTTGTGGACTGATAGGCTGCTCTTCAACACTTGTCCCTTTGCTTCTGCATGTCTCTTCTCTAAGGACTCAATATAGTCATATATCTCCTATTGTGTCAGGTCAATTTATGGGGTCCTTCTGCTCAGATTGTGTATAGGACTATGTTTAGGACTGTGTGTAGGAGAGGCAGTAATGTGCGATGGTTCTTGGGGCTCTTCATCTAAATTAACAAACTCTGCTTCCTGTGGAGGTGTCTTCTTCAAGGGTTTACGAAGTCTAGAGCTTCTCCTTGGCTATGAAGGACTTAAGATTTCTAAATTTGTAACTTTTCCATTTTCCTTTACATTACCTCTCTTTTTTACTCCACTTTGTTTCTTATTCTTCAGTAACTCAAAAATGGTGAGTTATTCTTCTTTTTGTTGTGGTTGAGGTGAGGATTTGTCTTCGATGCAGGTATCAACCTTTCTCCTCCCTCTTCTTTTGGTTTTTCCATCCTTAGGAGATTCTTCTTCTTGAAAATGATTTCTAATTAGGAAACTTCCCTAGGAGTCTCCTATACTTTTTAGATGGAATTCAATGAGTATATTTATCATTCCATGATGATGCATGGCATTGTCTATAAATTGGACTCTTTTCTGCACATTTGTAGACATTTTCTTTAGGCTATTCAGTAGGAAGCATGGGAGGTTTTATTTCTCCGTCCTCCAAGAAATTCATTAACATTCTGGCATGGTAGACAAACATACACCCAAAACTACCTTCGCAAGTAACAATATTTTGTAAAATTAACAACATATTCTTCCATTTTTTTAAGTGCCGTACTGGGAATTCCCTTATTAAAAATAGTAGTTTCCATACCTGGATTCTTCAAAAAAATATTCCATTCTTTGTTGTGAATTTCCCTATTCTTGAACCATCTTTTTCCAGTTTTCGGAAGTTTCATGGCTTTAGCTATGAAGGCCTCTGTCACTAAAAAATTGATGTCCCCAATTTCAACCTTTGTCCCGTCAAAGGATCTTGCAAAGGACTTGGTGACCTCCTTATGGAACCCATCAAACTTCTCTATGAATTGGAGCCATTGCACCTTCTGAAACATTTCCTTCATCTGAGGATAACCTTCCTTGATTTTTTCTCCCACAGGCTCAGTTCTCACTATTAGACCCATGTCTCTGTCGTAAGGAATTTCACCTTGAGAACTATTCCTCTTTGACCAGGTAGATTGAGGGTTTGCCTCTAAGTTAAGGGTGTTGAGAGTTTGTAGAGATGTATAGGTAAAATAGGTATTTGGGCAAGGGTTTAGGAATGTGGATAAGTAGGTTACGAAATGAGATATGACCGTTTAATCATTAATGAATGAAATTTGTCTTGATCATTATCAGATATGATACAGATGAAGTGGTCAGATTATGGAATTGTGGTCTGAATCTGAATACAATCATTTCTAATGATTACATATTCAGGTGGCAACATATGATCATCTAAATTATATATACTAATGTTTTTGGACCTTATTATTTAAACAAATTTTGTAACATACCTTGGAACCAACCTTTGTTTGTTGATCTTCTTTTTGTGTTGATTCATCAGGTGTCTTTTTAGCATGATCTTTAATGGAGTCTTTAATTTCTTCTGTTCAGTATGTTTTTCTTCTATAGGCTGTAAAATTGTAACAGAGCTGCAGAATGTGATGACAGCTACATATTCTTCTGAGAGCTACATAAACATAGCAATTATGTAGCTACTTCTTTTATTGCTTCAGAAAGAGAAAGGGATCAAAGAATTTGGGATTTTTAGAATGGGAGAAAATATAAGATGTCAGAACTCTGATTTTCACCTTGTATTTTTGTATAAGGATGCCAATCATTGAATGGTTTTCATACTTATACAATTATTATTATTATTATTTTTAATTATATATATATATATATATATATATATTTTTTTTTTTTTATTTTTTTTTTCCCAGAGAAAAAATCAATTTTTTTATAAAATTTTACGAAAAGTTACATTGTAGATGTCGCAACATTCCATATGAGAGTATCACTCTGTTAGAAATAGGGCTTGGGTAGGTATTTAAGCCTCAATTAAACAATGCCAGAAACACTGGACTTATCTTTTTTGCCATTTTTCTTTTGTACTTTTTGCCAACCATCCAATGAAAAAGCAGAATGAATAATGGCCAAATCCATGTTGGAAGAGAGTTGGATGTCTTTTTTTGAGTCAGAACTTTCATATACATTTTCTCGCTTGTTGCCCGTCATACCATGATCACTTATTTGTTCATCCTGATGGGGATTCGCATTTGAAGGCAAAGATGTCTTCTCATCGATTTCCACTTTTTATTCCATCTTTTCTACTTCCTTCACCTGTGAATCTTGTTGATTTTCTTGCTGAAATTATATATATATATATATATATATATTATATTTTTTTCTCTTTTTTTTTAGATATGAAAAGTAAAAATAAGACTAAGTTGGGGAAGAAGAAGGATTCTTCTTTACCAACTTCATATAAGCATTGTCTTGAATTTTTTTTATAAATTCCTCTTTTGTAATTGGTTTATGAAGACTTTTAGTCAATGTCCATTCACAAGAAGAGGTACATTTTCTTCATCAATTGCCCTTATCCCGAGTGCTCCAATGTCAAAGAATTTTTCGATCTTATAAGGCCCAAGCCAATGAGTTTGAAAATTTCCTTGGAAGTCTTTGAACTTTGAATTGAACAAAAGTGCCCAATATCCTGCTTGAAATTTTCTTTCTTTTATATACTTATCGTGCCATTTGGACCTTTGTTGTTGAACTAGGTTGGTTCTTTGAACTACATCTTGCCTGATCTCATTAAGCTCATTAAGTTGCTCCATTTTATGTTTTTGGGCTTCTGATAAATCAAGTCCCAATCTAACTATTGTCTTGAAGGTTTTGATCTGAAATTATATTGGAAATAAGACTTGCTTCCCATAAAAATGTTCATAGGCAGTATGTCCTGTTTTATTCCTCCATGTAGTTTAGTAGGCCCATAAGGCTTCAGGATGCCTATCTTCCCAATCCTTCCTATGTAGATGTACAATATTTATGAGGATTGCTTCGATCACTTTATTAGTGGACTCCACTTGTCCATTTTCCCATGGATGATATGGAGTAGACTTTCTATGTTTGATCTTATATTCATCCACAATCTTTTGAACCATCCTAGATGTAAACTGAGATCCCTGATCTGTCACAATTTCCCTTGGGACACCAAAATGAGTGAAAATATCTTCAAAGAGAAATAAATCTACATCATTTTAATTAGCAAAATAAAGTGCTTTAGCCTCTACCCATTTAGTGACATAATCAGTGCAAACCAAAATGTACCTCTTTTTTTTTTTATGGTGGATTGATTGGTTCAACAAAGTCCAGGGCCCACTTCTCAAAGGGTTCGATGAGTACCTGAGGTTGTAAGGGAATTTCATCAGTAGGAACAGGTTTCCCCATTCTCTGACAGTTGTCACACCTTTTGACATACTCCTTGGTATCTTTAAAGTGGATGGCCAATAATATCCTAAATGAAGGATTGTATAGATAGTCCTCTTATCAACAAAGTGTCCACCACAAGGTTCATCGTGGCATGCTTTCAGAATTTCAGGCATTTCATCTTCTCGGACACATCTTCTAATGATTAGATTTGGACCTGTTTTATACAATTCATCATTAACCCATGAGTAAAATGCACTTGTTTGAATTATTTTTCTCTTTTCTCTACGAAACAAGTATGTTGGTAATTTTCCTATAGCTAAGTAGTTAGAAATGTTTGCAAACCATGGATATTTAGTAGATATTGCAAAGAAATACTCATCCGGAAAATTATCCTCTACTGTAGTATCATTATTATTGTTTTAAATTCTAGATAAGAAATTAGCAACTTTATTTTGTTTTCCAGATCGGTCTAGAATGGTGATGTTGAATTCTTGCAGGAGTAATAACCATCTTGTGATTTTGTTATTAGTGATATATTTATTCATTAAATACCTAATTTCAGAATGGTATGTGTGAATAAAGGTTTCATAGCCGATGATGTAGTGTCTAAACTTGTTAATAGCATGGACAACAGCTAGAAACTCTTTTTCAGTTAAAGTGTAATTTAACTCAGCAGGAGTCAAATTTTTACTTGTGTAATAGATGGCATAGGGGATCAAATATTTTTGTCCTAAAATAGCTCCCAAAGTAGTATATGAAGCATATGTTGAAATATGAAAATGTATTTTCCAATATGGTCCTCTTAAGATGGGAGCTTCATATATTTTGTTTTTAAAGTTTCAAATGCTAATTGGAAATCAGGATTCCAACTAAATTCATAATCTTTGGTAAGCAATTTTAAAAGTGGGGATGCAATTTTAGTGAATTTTTCTATAAATCTTCTATAGTACCTTGTAAAACCTATAAAACTTCTAACATCCTTTTGACAACTTGGAATTGATAATTTAGAGATGACTTCAACTTTGGATGAGTCTACCTTAATTCCATCTCTGGAAATGTGATTTCCTAAAACAATTCCTTCAGTAAACATCATAAAGAATTTTTCATGACTTAGTGAAAGATTTTCTTCTTTACATCTTTTAAGAACCTTTTCCAAATTTTCAAGATCCTCTTCAAAATAATTTCCATAAACTGTAAAATCATCCATATATACTTTCACACAATCATGTATTAGATCAGATAAAATTCCTAATACTTCCCTTTGGAATGTTGCAGGTGCATTACATAATCCAAAAGGAAGTACTCAGTAAGCATAGGTTCCCCACAGACAGGTGAATGTGGTTTTATCTTGGTCTTCAAGTGCTACTTGAATTTGATTGTAACCACTAAAACCATCCAAGAATGAGAAATACTTCTTACATGCTAATGTATCCAATACTTGATCTATGAAAGGCAATGAGAAATGATATTTTAGAGTATCCTTATTAAATTCTCGATAATCAATGCATACCCTCCATTTACCATTCTTTTTAGGTACAATCAGTAAGGGAGAAACCCACTCACTGTCTGAAATTGCATAAATGAAGTTTACATCCAACAATTTTTGCAATTCTTCTTTCAAAATTTCCCTAAGATTTGGATTCATCCTTCTTTGAGGTTGTGTTATAGGTCTAAAGTTTTCCTTATTGTAAATATGATGTATGCAATTCTCAGGATTAATTCCATTCATGTCAGTGTACTCCCATGCATATGCAGAGGAATTTTTTTGCAATGTTTTGATTAACTCTTTGTGCTGGAATTTCTCCAAGTTTTTGTTTATGTTTAAAGATTTTCCTGGAAATATTTCAACTATAGAGCTAAAAAGTTCTTCCATATAATATAAATACATCTATATGGATGAAAATTATTCAATATTGCATTGTTCTTGAAAATTATGCTCATCTTCACATTGTGAATATGTTTCAAAATTTTCTACTGAATTTAAAACTTTACTTTCTTCACTAATATGAGAAACAATAAAGAGAGGTTGTATATCATTATCATCATCCATCCATTCTCCATTTTCTATTTCTGTGATTGTTTTTTCTGGAGGATATAGAGTGAATTTATTTGTTGAATTACCATTAGAAATAAACATATCATTGGATCTACAACTAATAAAAGCATCAGTTGTAGCTAACCAAGGTCTTCTTAAAATTAATGGATGTCCCCCTAGGTTGTTCTTTGGAGTTAAGAACATGAAGTCAACTAGATATTCCCAAGAGTCTAAGGACACATATATGTCTTCTAATACACCATCTGGATTGATTACTGATATGTCTACTAATTGCAGTAATGTTGGTGTATACTGAAGGTTTGGAAGCCCAAGTTGTTCCATGGTTTGTTTTCTCGTGATGTTTATGGCTGCTCCTAAGTCAATAAATGTATTTGGAATCTCAATACCATTGATATGTATTTTTACAACTGGACTGCCTAGGTCCAAATATTTTTGTATGCCTATTTTTCCCATCATAATGTCAACAATTTTTCCTACTAACTGAATTCTCTTCACTTCTTTTGTTTTTCTTCTTGATTTTTTCATTGTCAACTCCCTTATTATTTTAGCTAGAATATGAATCTCTTTAATGGCCTGTAACAAAGGGAATTTGATACAAATTTTTTTCAATTCATCTAGAAAATCATAGTTAGGAAACAAAATTTGTTTTTCTATCCGTCTATCGATTTGCAATATTTCAGGAAAAGGAGGGTTAGAAATATATATTGAAGGTTTCTCTACGATAGGAGTTCAGTTTATTGAAATTTTTTGTTTTTTATTTTTAGTATTTTGATTTTGTTGAAGGGATGTCCCTTCTTAAAAAAAAATATTTTGCTGTAGAGAAATTTCTTCACCAAGATCATCTTTTTCTTGAATAACAACATAAGGTTTTTTCCTTTCTAATATTCTACCTGATCTAAGTTTGACATTGTTAAGGTATAGTGGAGTAATCATATAAGCTGGAAAAATTTGTCCTATGTTATAAGCCGTTTGAATATTTTTATTATTTTGGTTTGGTAATGGCTAGGTAGGTAGTTGATTTGGTATTTGTGGAAATGGTAATGAAAGTTGTGGGTTATGATTTTAGAGTTGGGGTTGTTGATTTTGTTGTGGAAAATGTTGGCGAGGATAGTTTGGATAGGATTGTGGATACTGGTGATACTGAGAGTATCTGCCATAAGGATTTTGCATCCATTGTGTCCAAGGTTGAGGCTAGGACCAAGGTTGCTGCCATGATGAATTCCAATTGTTTGGTGGGGGATGATTATACATTTGATTATTAAAACCTTGATTTTGTGGCCCCTGCCATGGTCTTCTAGAGACAAAACAAAGAGGTTCTACTGGAGATGGAGCTACTCCTTCTTGAAAAACATCCTTAAGACCTGTCATAGAGGGACATATTTTTGTTTCATGATTTTATGCACAAATAACACAGGTCTCTATGACTTTTACATCAAGAGGACATTCTCTTAAATCATGTTTCTTCCTACATTTAGGATAGAAAATAGTTAGGGCATTAGTTTCAGCTTTCTGCTTCTTTTGTAATTTCAGGGTGTCTATTTGTTCACTGAGACTCCATAAGATATCTATCTTAAATTCATCAAGCATATTTCCAATTTATACCCTACTTACTGTTCCGGTTGCATATTTATTTACTATAGAGAGAATAGGATCTCTTGTAGTTTTCCTAGTTTTTTATTTTCCTCTTGAGAGATGAATGCATAATTCAGAAATTTCAGGTAATGGTAGTTGAGAGATATCTCCCTTTCCCATCATGTTAAGAATATCTATCCATTCATCTCTGATGGCCTTCAACAAGAGAGATTTTAAAGTATCTTGATCTAGGTGTTCCATTTTAGCTCTTTTTATATTATAATTGAATCTCTCAATTAATTCTTCCAAGTTTTCATCCTCTCTTTGCATCATTTTAAATACTTCATCCTTCCTATTAATAGGTGTGCAATAATCCATATATCTTTGTAAAAATGCACTTTTCATCTCATCCCATGTCCTAATATATTGTGTTATCAAACCCATGAACCATTTTAAAGCTGCACCCTTGAGCGTTGCAAGAAATAGCTTCAATTTTTTAGAGTCTTGTAAGTAGTCATAGGATTTACATAAAACCTCAAATTCAAATAAAAATGTTTCAGGATCTTCACTCCTTAATCCATGTAAATTGGGAAGGATGGAAGGTGAAATATTTTTCATTGTCGCATTTGTATCCTAATCAACTATAGGAAATCCAACATAGTTTGGATCTCCTCTACCTCTACCTCCTCCTCCACCTTTTCCTCTGCCTCTCCTTCCTCATCCTATTCTTAAGGAATCTCCATTCAGAACTTCTCCTCCTCCTTCTTCTTTTGCCATTGTAGATTCCTCAAAGCTAATGTAAGGTTCTAACTGTAGAGTTATTTTTTCTTCCTCTGGTTCTTCTATCAGTGGGATATTGAAGAAAGTTTCTTCTTCTTCCTCACTAGGGATTTCTAACTCTTGATCTATAATATGTTATTTTGTAGAGGTGAAAAAGGTTACTCCTTATGTTGGAGATCTAGGATCTTCTTCTTCTAATACTGCCTCAGTAGACGAAGTTGGAGAATCTCCTGGTTGGATTTCTGACCTTAAGACTTCAGGGAGTTTAGTCAATTTAATGTCTTCTATTGCTATCATAAATTATCGACAGAGGTTTGTAAACTGATGAAGTGTGGTGCACTATATGTGCTTAGGTGACCTTATTTCTTACTTCGTTGTGTATGGTTTATATTGTTTTGGGGGTTTTGTATTTTATACTTAAAGTTAAGAACTGAAATTGATCTAAGAAATGAAATCTATACTTCTAAATGAAATCCTTAAATGCTAGTGAACAACAAAATCTAAATGAATTTTGATGATGAAAACTTAATTTTAAAGAAGGAAGAAAATGAAATGTTATTTTTATTCTAAGAAAAGAAATTGAATTACAAATTACTTTTAATGAAATGAATGAAATATGAAATCTAAAAGAAGGAATAAAATGAAATGTTGATTAACTAATCTAATTTTCATAAAAATAAATCAAACTTTGAATGGTTAAAATGTTAGACTTATCTAGGCTGGAAAAACATCTATGGAAAGTATCTAATTGATTCAAAACAAAGCACTATTCTAAATCTAATTGCATTCTATTGATATTTAAAAGACAAGAATGAAACCATTTTCTACCTTATCCATTGAAAGCATTAATTCTATGAAAATAGAGCATTTGATCTATTTCAAAACACAATTCTAATCTAACTCTGTCCTAGTTTTAAATCTAAGAATAATTGAAAGATAAATTTAATCTAATTCTACTCTACATTCCATGGAATGAAAGCATAAATTCTATTACTAATAAATCAAATGATTGTGTTGATTGAAATCAAAAGAAAGCAAGAAATGACAGAGTATCTATTGCGCAAAACATGTTTAATTTTAAAACCTATGGTTTCTGTATAACCGAATGCACGAATCTATTCAATTGGAAAATGACAGAGTCACATTCTTGAGATGATTCAATGAGCATAATATTCAACAGTCAACTGTAAATGTAAACAACTTAATTTAGGAAAAAATTAAAAATTAATTGAGATGAAATTAAACTACAAAACAGTGAGCAATTTAAACTACAAATTAGCAAGAATCTGACTATGAAATAATGAGAAGTTAACTATGAATTAACAAGAATATAACTACGAATCAACAGGAATTTAAACTATAGAATTGATAGAAAATTAAACTACAAAAAAACCATAAAAACATCCTTTCCGTGCAGGGGACCTCTACAACAGAACGAGTCTGAAACCTACTTAGACTATGCGTGCATCAGAGATTTGGAACTAGTCTTCTTTATTAGAAAAACAAAGTTTGAAATCGTAACACTGAATTATCACAAAAGTTAAACTTATTCCCGGTTTCAACAGACTGGTATTTATACAGGTTTTTGAATTAACTGTCTGAGGAAATTCTGCCTATAGGTAGCAAAATAAAATTAAAATTAGAAGTCTATTTAGAAGCAAATTCTTCATGGCTCTCTCTCGATTTGCTACGTAAGAGAAAATCGAGAGTCTTCGTCCATTGTTCTCATTCTTTGACTGATCCTTGACTGCGAGCGTAGGCATGGTTCCTTCTTGAATTCAAACAGTTAAGTGGGATACGATCCATGTGTGGATCATTCCAGAGATACCCATATGACCCGCTTCTCAATTTGTGATGCAGGAGCTTTAGCACTCAAATTAAATTTAATTGTTTGATTAGCCCAAGGAGGGGTCAAGTTGTAAATATTGTAGTATTCTCTTATAAAATGTTTAAATTCCTAGAAAGCATAGGTAGGGAATATGCTAGTTGACTTTTGTAAACATATCCATAGAAAATGGGATATTTTGAGAGGATATTTGCTATTTATATTCAAAGATTAGATAAGTCATAAATTAGAGATAGGAATTATTTTATTTTAATAGCGATTGTTACAAGTCTATAGGATTCGATTGTGAGGGCTGGATAAGCTCTGGAATGTAATATATATTCATTGTAAGTTTCGAGAGAAATATAGAGTAGGAGGTAGAAAAAGTAGAGTAAAGAGGAGAGAGTCGAGAACGGAGAGGGTTCTGTTGAAGAGAAAATGGATCATGTAAAGGCGCATTAGGCCAAATACAGAATGTAAACAAGTTTTTATTGTATATGCACAATTTATTTGATTAATGAGAGTTGAGTTCATTGCGACTATGTTTTTGTCTCTCTGTAATATTCCAAAAATTTAGTCTTAAGCTAAATGGAATATTATAGTTTGTTTTATCACTAGGTAGGTGAATAAATGGGTAGGAAGACCCATAAGTCTCCTAAATAACGATAAAAACAATTCTAGTGTGAAAGGAGCTACTTTTAGCGGCTAAATAAAAGCATCTCAAGTGTGAAACATGGGTTGGACCATGTTGGTTCGATTGACTTTTACCAAGTCCCAGCAGTCTTGTCATGGAGGAGTGGAAATTAATTAAGGAATAATGCGATTTTACAGAGAGAGGGATCTCATAAAAATGACCTAGTAGTGCCTTTGCTGAGTGGGGCCAAGGGTAAGCGAACTCATTTCTATACAAGAAGAGAGGATGGCAGCCATATCGATTCATGTTTTGGATTATTATTTTGATATTGGTAAACTTAGACTTTGCATTCCTTTCTTGTTTAGTAGAGATTCTTTGTGTTGTTTAACTTATCAATTGTTCCAGTGAGAATCACCTCTTTCCTTGAGAGGCCACTTGGAAAGAAGTATTGTATTTGTTTCCACATTCGAGTTTCGAATAGCTAACTTTCATTAAATACGGTTTCTACGAGTTATTGTCTTGTGTTGCAATGGAGGGGTTAGAAACCCACTTTCTGAGATATTTTCTCATATGAGGAAGGTTTTATTCTCTTGGGAGATCAGTTTGGGGAGCTCTTGGGAATATTTCAGATCTTTGGCATCGGGCCAACTATTTCCCATCTTTTCCAGCGCTGTTCCAGCTAGGGATTGCGTTATTTTGGAGGGCAGCTTTAGTGAGGGATCTTGTGGCTCCTTTTGAGTGTTTTCTTGTGATTAAAGGGTTCAGTCTTTCATGGGAGGAGACCTTTGAGGGGATCTACATCAAATATGTTATATTTTAGCCTTATACACTCATGTTCTTTAGTTTTCAGTGAATCTTCAGCCATTGGGCTTTAGATCCCATCTTGTATAGAGTGTATTTCTGAAAACCCTTCCCGGGTTCTTTGTAGGAGTTTGTATTAAGTCTAGATCTGTATTGGGCATATCTTTTGAGGCATATAACAACCCTACATATTTTGTACATTCTTTTGCTGTAGCAGTGTGTTTTTAACTGCGCTGTAGCAGTCTTCCGACATTTTTGTATTGTGACAGCAGCTCATTTGTGGAGTAATTGTTTAGGGGAGGCTTGTTCCTTCATTGTACCTGGTTTATGCCTCACTATTTATGATGATTTGCTAATATAATACATGATGTTTTGTCTCCCATATTGGTCTCCAATGTTATTGAGTTGATTTATCACTGCTACTCTAGTTTTGTGTTCATCTATTGCTGCATCCCCATTTTATGATATTACAGTGGTATCAGAGCATAATCTTAGCTCAGCCTGTGGATCTCAGCCATTATGCTATTAGGAGAATAAGGATAAGAAGATATGTACAGAAAATACAAAGAGAAGACTCCATTATTTGGAGGAAGGAAGGAAGAGAGGCTCTTAAAGCTTCTTTTTCAATCTATATAGAGCATTAAAGGAGATCTCACGAATATGAGAAGGGAGAGGGAATATCCAAAGGAGTTTGGATCCAAAGCAAAATCTAAATTATCACATGATGAGTGTGAGCATGCAGCTACACACTATGATTCACAGCAAAGTCATATGCCAAAATTTGCTATGAGGGAGATGGAAGAAGAAGAAATGCCTAGGAGGGAAGCTCTTAGTGATTATCTACAAGAATATGAATCTCAAACTAAGAATTTTAGAGATCATATCACTTTCCAAGAGTTTTGCAAGATCAATGTGAATAGAAGCAAGCAGCATGACAAGGATATATTTTTCCTATCTAATTTTGATGGGTCACCAACATGTTCAGCTAGAGCTTGGGTGGAGGAGTTACACACCTATTTGCAACAGCACCAAGTTTCTGAAGATGAAGCCATAAAAGTTGCAGCGCTGCATTTTGGAGGTAAGGCCTATGCTTGGTGGATATTTGAGTCTTTTTCATTAAGGAATGAAAATATTTCTTCTTATGCAAAGTTCACTAAGATATTAGTGGAAAGGTTTGATGGAAAGCATTCTGAAACATCATCGGTGGAACCACATAAACCAAAACAAACAAAACCTTTGCATATAATGGAGGAACCTATAAACTCAAATCCACTTCAGAAAACTATTGAAGAGGCTCACATCTTGCAGAATACTTTTCTAGAGGTAATAACTTTCTCCCATGATCTTGAACAAGAGGGCATGAAGATCCATTTTCCAAAAGAGGATCCTCTTATTAAGAAGGTGACTCCCATTCATATTTAAGAGGAAGAGAAGGATGGGGACAACAACGTTGTCACATCTAGAGCATATCTAGTACCTCATGCAGAGGAATAAGGAGCACATGCTCCAACAAGAGGGATTCTTGTATCATTGCAAGGAATTCCCCAGGATCTCATATATGGAGGTCAAGTCACAATCAATGAACAACATAATTTTGAAACATTGCAGATGGAAGGAGAAGGTAGGGAGGAAGATCAACATCACTTGATGAGGAGCACACACCCCTATCTATTTCAGACAATTAATGCAAAGAAGAGGCAGACTGATTTTCACTGTGAGGGCAGGGACAAAGTTGTCCATCCATATGTGAAGTCTACTCTTGACATTGATGTCTCATTACATGGAGGCATTCCACCAGGGAGACCACCAGATCAGGATATGATGAGGAATGCTTCACATTGGGTAGCACCACTCTTAGATTCTGGAGGGGTGAATACTTTGGAGGAGTCTAGTACAGTGCAGAGAGTTTGGGATAGACTCAAGGAGGAGGGAGACATTTTCCCATTTTCAGCATTACCCACTCTCACTACATATACTACACTGACAGAAGTTGCTATAGTGATGGAGGATGGCACCTTCATGGTGCAAGGGAGCTGCTCCATGGATTTGGAGAAACAGAGGGTACTTCCTTTGAGGGAGGAGTCCTCCATAAATTGGAGTAGATGGAGGCCACTCATGCTTGCATTGGCCATGATCAGGAGGTTCTTATTGGATGGTTGCTTCTCATGGGAGGCCAACTTCCAAAAGTCACCACTTCTATTTGAGCATGAGCAGCTGCATGATGGGCATGGCAGCAATTTGGAGGATGAATTTTGCATGAGGGATGTCAAAGGAGAATACAACAACATGTGGGGAGCTTCACATTTCAGATCTTCAACGCTGTCTCTTAGGAGGATTGATCCATATTGGAGGTCTCAACTCTTGGTAGAGTACTCCAAGGATCTTGGTGCTTGCATGATTCTTGGTGACCCAGAGGGAAATGATAGATATATGGTGGATGATGTGGTCATATATTCTTATGGCAGAGTCTTCTTGACTAGAGCTTTTGAGCTCAAGGAGAAGCTACTACATGCAGCACATGTGGACTTTCTTTCCATGCACTTAGATGCATTTCATTCTTTGATGGAGGATTTCACTTGGGAGGGCATCCAGCATGATATATATCAACATATGGAGAGATGCATAGCCCGGATGGTGATAGAGAGGATGTCACATCCACTTCCCTACTCATTGGGGGTGAGGGAGAATTTCCAGTTGAGCCATTTCAGCTTAAGGACCAAAGTACATGGTGGAGAAGGTACAATTTTGCATTATGATTTGTACTTCTTTACTATATATGAGCAGCATGTTTTACCAAGAAGGATTATCCCTTCTTGAATATTATATTATGATGTACTTGAGGCCAATTGCAGCATTGAGGTTGGATATTCTATTGGTGGTTTGTGGGGGAAGCCACATGATTTTTGGTGTGCACCATTGACACAACATTGTACCTTCATGATTCCATCTTATGGGATGATTGTGGCAGAAAAAAAGTGGCTGGAAGGGCACTTTTTATTCTTTGTTTTGAGGCAGGCAAGGGATGCACTGTGCTTGTTCCATGTGTGGAACTATGATCCACTTTCCAGTTGTCATATGGCAACTTGTTTTCATTGGTTTTTGCTTCCATATATTGCTGATGTTCTTATGTTCATGGGGAGCTTTGTTTGGAGAGTGGGACAAGAGTTGGAGGTTCCCATTGGGAGTATGATTCTCCCTACTTTACATGTTGTATGTTTCAGGAGAAACAATGGGCAAACCATGATTTCCATACTACATCTCTTTTCTTCATGTGGGAGGAGCCATTTGAAGAACTCGAGTTTTTGGAGGAGGCACTTCATGGCTGATTTGTTTGGTGGGGTAACTTGGGATATTCTTGGAGGCCATGACATTTCAGCCCAAGGTCAGTAACAACCCCATACTTACCACAAATGGATAGAGAAACAACTTGAAGGGGAAAATCTAATCTCTCCATGCAGCCCCAACACATTACATAAACCAAGGGTTTAGGATCTCTTTGATGAGCTACCTAGAATGGCTCATTTCATTTGGATGAGAGCATGGGCATGGGAGACTCTCATTGGGGATGAGATTCCCTATGTTTATCATTACTCCTACCTTGAGGAGGCCATTGGAAAACAAGAAGGTATCCACTTACACCTTCCACTTTCTCATGATGTACACCATTTGGTTTTGCATACTTGGGAGGAACCATTGGAGGGAAGATTTATTACAGATTATGTTGATCTGTGGTGGGGACTATTGATGAGGAGGCCACAATAGGAGGAGGGGAGGAATTTTTCTCTTCTTATACAGTTGCTTGAGGAAAAGCAACATTTTGGAGGGGAGGACTGTAATATTCCAAAAATTTAGCCTTAAGCTAAATGGAATATTATAGTTTGTTTTATCACTAGGTAGGTGAATAAATGGGTAGGAAGACCCATAAGTCTCCTAAGAAGCAATAAAAACACTTCAAGTGTGAAAGGAGACCTTTTTAGTAGCTAAATAAAGCACCTCCAAGTGTGAATAGGGGTTGGACCAAGTTGATGCAGTCAACTTTGACCAAGTCAACAATGTTGTCATGGAGGAGTGGAGATTAATTGAGAAATAATGCAGTTTTGGAGGGAGATGGATCTCATAAAGGAAATGACCAAATTGAGTGGGGCCAAGGGAAAGTAAGCTCATATTCTATTTAAGGAAGAGGATGGCAGCCATATGGATTCATGTTTTGGATTATTATTTTGATATTGGTATGCTTAGACTTTGCATTCTTTTGTTGTTTAGTAGGGTTTTTGTGCTATTTAGCACTAGGTGTTCTCGAGCGGGAATCCCACCTATTTCCTTGAGAGGCCTCTGGGAAGAGTATTTTATTCATTTCCACATTCAGGTTTTTAGGCCAAGCTATAGCTTTCTTCATCAGCGCAGTTTCTGCAGGTAATTGTGATGTGTTGCAGGGTGTTGCAATGGAGGGGTTAGAAACCCACTTTCTGAGATATTTTCTCATAGGAGGAAGGTTTCTTTCTCTTGGGAGATAATTTTGGGGAGCTCTTGGGAATATTTCAGATATTTGGCATTAGGCCAACTATTTCCCATCATTTCCAATGCTTTTCCAGCTAGGGATTGCATTATTTTGGAGGGCAGCTTTAGTGAGGGATCTTGTGGCTCCTTTGGAGTGTTTTCTTGTGATTGAAGGGTTTAGCCTTTCATGGGAGGAGACCTTTGAGGGGATATACATCAGATCCATTATATTTTAGCCTTCTACACTCATGTTCTTCAGTTTGCAGTGAATCTTCAACCATTGGGCTTTAGGTCCCATCTTGTATAGAGTGTATTTCTGAAAACCCTTTCCGAGTTCTTTGTAGGAGTTTGTATTAAGCCTAGATCTGTATAGGGCATATATTTTGAGGCATATAATAGACCTGAATATTTTGTACATTATTTTTCTGTAGCAGTATGTTTTTAACTATGCTGTAGCAGTCTTCCAACATTTTTGTATTGTGATAGCATCTCATTTGTGGAGTAATTTTTTAGGGGAGGCTTGTTCCTTCATTGTACCTGGTTTATGCCTCACTATTTATGATGATTTTATGATCTAATACATGGTGTTTTGTCTCCCATATTGGTCTCCAATGTTATTGAGTTGATTTATCACTGCTACTCCAGTTTTGTGTTCATATATTGCTACATCCCCATTTTGGGATATTACACCCTCTTACAAGCTAAGTGATCCGTAATTGAGAAAATCTGATTTCATTGTATTGTTGCATGAATTATGATGAATGTATAAGTCTTTTTTTGAGTGATAGAAGACTTAATGGTTGGGTAAAATCTGTGTGATTATATTCTGGAGAAATTAAATGTGCATGCAGACTGAGAAGGAGAAACAAATGTAAATTTGGATGCAGTGAATGAATACACAATGGTATTCTGGAGTGGAAACAATGTGCAAAGTGTGTAGCAAGCATGAAAGATATATATCTGAGTGAAATCCATAAGAGAAAGCTCAAGAAAGAGTAGCATGGATGAGTCTATTTGCAAAGCGGTGGCAGTGAGAAAAAGAAAATCGATTAAGGCAGAAACCCCTTAAAATATTCCAGAAAAGAAATCGGATGGCAAGGATTAAATCAAAGAGATAGGAAAAAGACCAACGACTAAGATTACATCGCAAAGTTAAATTGTGAAAGTGTCGAAGTGGACATGTGTCGAGCGGAGGTCCAAGCACATATCTCATAACGCATGCGATATGGTATAATAGTTATTGGTGGAGTTAAAAGTTGCAAAGTGTGATGAGGTAAGTTTCCGGTTTGCTAAATTTGGGACGTGAAAAATGTTATAATCGTCGATGTGCGAAATGCTATATTCGCCGATTTGTGAAGTGTCATGTTCTGCGATCTACAATCTATTTAAAACCATGAATTGCGATATTGCGATCTACGTGTTGGGTTAACCAATGTTGTGGGCCCATAACCCACAGCTTCGCAGTATTGTCACGAAAAGCAGCAGTTTTCGATGTTGTGTTTGCGATAAGGGAAGGCGATGCCATGGAGGAATAATTGAAGCCACATGTGGAGAATTTCATTAGGTGACGTGTTGTGGTCACGTTTGAAGAACAAATAGAAAGGTAAGGGTAAGTATAAGTGTTTCATGATGAATGCAATTATTGTTAAAATGGGTTTTTAAAGGTTCTTCGAGATATTATGAACCTATCCGAATGTAGTAAAATTCAGAGTGTATACTCTGTTATGAGTATTAACCTTGGGGTAAGAGCGGGGTTAGCTATTAGCCCTACATCATTTGGTATCAGAGAAAGGTTTTCTCTTTTGGGGATAGACAAAAGGTCTGTAGAGGAGGTTTTGTGAATTAACATATTTTATATGCAGGAGCTTAGAACTAAAGGACAAGGAAAGATACTTTGGGATAAGTAGTTACATGCAAAGGAGACAGGTTAGATTAGCCAGAGATGGAAGCTGAGCAGAAGAATTTTAAAGTGGCCACAGAAAATCTGGTAGCAGCAAGCTTTTGAAAGCTTGGGAATGGTCTTTGTTTTAAATATCATTGATATGTAGGTAACAACAATTAGTGAGGCATCTAAGCAAGAATATCACAGGCTTAAGAGTAGTGATGAAGGAAGCCAGTAAGGGTTTCTGAGAGAGTGTGGCTAGAACCTAGTATTTCAGTTGTGATTGAAATACAAGAGGACAATTGTGTTCTCAATTGTAGATGAGTTTTGAATGTGAGCGTAGAAGGAGCAGAGAGAAATGCTCAAGGAGGTTTCTGATAGAGGACCAGTGCTTGCCAAAAGACCAAGTATAGAGGAGAGCTTGGTGAGGTAAGTTGTAGCAGGGAGAACTTGTTACTGCAGAGGCTTAGTGTAGCTCATAGTGAGTGTGATAAGCTCATGAAGATGAAGAAGAATACGACTACTGATATTCATAGCGGAGGTTCAGGAAGCAGCCACAAAGTGAAGAAAGAAGATGCCAAAGTTAATGGCATATGGAGATAGATGAGTGATGAAGAATATGATAGTGAGAAAGCTAAGAAAGAATTCCATCTTGAAATACTGATGGAGCTGTTATGGAGGAATAAGGAAGACCAAAGGTGTGGTTTTCTTATGAGAAGGAAGATAAGGTGGCATAAGCTACAGAAGAGGAAAGAGCAAATGATAAATGCTCGACTGAAGGAAGAATTACTTAGAATAAGTGGGTATCTAGGAGAAGACTTGAAGACTAAAACTCCGAGTGAGGCCAAGAGGTCTCAAAGTATTAAAACTGATATTTTGTATATGTCTACAGGTACAATGAATGAAGAAGGGAAATTTGCTAATATTGTCATAAAGAATGAAAGAGAAGAAAAAAATATTAATCATGTTTTGAAAGAAGATGAGATAGATGAGTCTCATGTACATGCACATGCACAATTGATTGAAGATGATGTTTTTAAGCATATTATGAAGGCTAAAAACATAAAATATTTGGCTAATGATGATTTCCAAGAAGAGAAAAAATCAGAGGATGTCAAGAATTTAACTGATATGCTTGAGAAAGCTAGGAAGAAAGGAAGTGAAGACTTTTTGAATCCTGAAAGAGACTTAGAACAACAAGAGGAAGATTTGGTGACTAGATCATAAAATGTGACCATTGGTTCTTGTGACTTTGAAATTGATAATTTGACTATGTTTGCAGGTGTTTTAGAGGGAAATACATCTCTTGGAGTTGTCTTGAATGAAGTTGAGAATTGTCAAGCAAAGTATGATGATAACTGTATTTCACATGAAGATCAAATTGAGTTATTATAGCAGAAGGATTTCATAAATTCCTTGCTTAGTAAAGGAAGTATATTCAATGGAGATGAGACAGTTATGTCTTATGATGAGGAACCTGTTATTGTTGAGGATGGGGAGGAATTGGCTTGGCCAAGAGAAGACTGTAGGAAAGACCTTTAGAATTTTCATAGTGGTGGAGAAGCAGAATTATATTTTGATAGAGGATGAAGAAATAGTGTCATAGAATGATTGGACTTGTGACAAAGAAGAGAAAAATTGTGAAGATTGTACAGGTTTTTCAAGAGAAGTTCCATGGGAGATAACTGATTTGTGGATTAAGCTAATTCTTTTGGAGGATAGACTAGCAAGTCAGAGAATGAATATTCTGAATGTACAATTAAATTTAGATGAAGATGAGGAAGACATGCCTCAAGTTGAACAAAGAGTCAGTTTTAGAACTAAAGAAGACCGAAAGTTGCCAGGTAAGGCATAATGATGATGAAGATGTAAAGCATGAAGATACAGTGTTTGAAGAAGCTGAATTGATTATCAGAATCAGTCAAAGAGGTGAAGGACAATCACTGAGGGTTGTCAAGGAAGAAGAAGAAGGATATGCTAAAACTAAAATGCAGCATATTGATGATCTGGTTGAGATTAGACAAGTACAAAAGGAATGGTTGAAATGCTTGCTAGAAATATTTTAGCAAGAGAAAGGAATTACACGCAATGATGTGGAAATGTCTCAAGTTGTGAAAGAGGTGGGAGTGGATACTAGATTACCAAACTTGATTATGTTTGCTAGTATACAAAGAAGAGTGAATGAGTATATTACTGCATTCAAAGAATGAGAAGACAAATTATTTTTTGAAAGTAAATTTGCAGATAGTGAGCAGAAGAGGGATGTTGTAGAGGGAGATATCTTAAGAGATATTAAGGAAGTTTGGGAGGTATCAATGTCCAGAACAATATTTGTAGTAATTCCAAGTGAAAAAGTAGAAATTGAAGCAAGAAGAGTTGAAGAAAGAAATCAACAGTTTAATAATGAATGGATAAAGTGCAGCAAAGTACAATGGCAAAGTCAGGAAAACAAAATTAGTTTGCAGAAACAGACTGGATTTCAAGAAGCCATAGATGAAATATGGAACCTAATGCAGATACATAAGATGAGTTGTAGCAGAATGAAGAAAGCAGTCCGTTGTGGAATTTATTGGAAAGTGAAGAACAGTGAAGGTAGAGACAGTGGAGCACTACAGTACAAAGTATGGAAGCATGGAAGATTACAGCTAAAGAATAATGAAGACAATGCAACTTATGGACAACAGCAAAACAGAGTCTGGGATCCAGGAGGAGTTGAAGGCAAAACTTCATGATCAGGAGATCATGGAAACTTTTCTACTTGGGGAGTCTGATGCAGGAGCATTAGCACTCAAATTAAATTTAATTGTTTGATCAGCCCAAGGAGGGGTCAAGTTGTAAATATTGTAATATTCTCTTGTAAAATGTTTAAATTCCTAGAAGGCATAGGTAGGGAATATGCTAGTCGACTTTTGTAAACATATCCATATAAAATGCGATATTTTGAGAGGATATTTATATTCAAAGATTAGATAAGTCATAAATTAGAGATAGGAATGATTTTATTTTAATAGAGATTGTTACAAGTCTATAGGAGTCGATTGTGAGGGTTGGATAAGCTCTGGAATGTAATATATATTCATTGTAAGTTTCGAGAGAAATATAGAGTAGGAGGTAGAAAAAGTAGAGTAAAGAGGAGAGAGCCGATAACAAAGAGGGTTTTGTTGAAGAGAAAAAGGATAATGTAAAGGTGCATCAGGACAAAGACATAATGTAAATAGGTTTTTATTGTATATGCACAATTTATTTGATTAATGAGAAATTGAGTTCATTGCAACTGTGTTTTTGTCTCCCTTACGAGCTGAGTGATCCGTAATTGAGAAAATATGATTTCTATGTAATAAATTATTGTTGCATGAATTCTAATGAATGCATAAGTATTTTCTGAGTGATAGAAGACTTAATGGCTTGGTAGAATCTGTGTGATTCCAGTCTAGAGCAAGTAAATGTGCATGCAGGTCGAGAAGGAGAAACAAATATAAATTTTGGATGCAGTGAATGAATACGTAATGGTATTCTAGATTGGAAATAGTGTGAAAAGCATGTAGCGAGCGTGAAAGCTATAGATTTGAGTGAAAACGAGAAGAGAAAGCTCAAGAAAGAGTAATATGGATGAGATGGAGTTGCAAGTGGTGGAAGTCAGAAATAGAAAATCAATTAAGCTAGAAACCCCTTAAAATATTCCAGAAAAGAGATCGAACGACAAGGATTAAATTGCAGAGACAGGAAAAATACTGACGACTAAGATTACATTTCAAAGTTAAATTGTGAAAGTGTCGAAGTGGACATGTGTCGGGAGGAGGTCCAAGCACATATCGCATAGTGCATGCGATATGGTATAATAGTTAATGGTGGAGTTAAAAGTTGCGAAGTGTGATGAGGTAATTTTACGGTTTGTCGAAGTTGCGACGTGTGAAATTTTATAATTTCCGATGTGCGAAATGCTATATTCGCTGATTTGCGAAGTGACATGTTCTGCGATATGCAATCTGTTTAAAATTGCAAATTGTGATATTGTGATCTGCGTGTTGGGTTAACCAATGTTGTGGGCCCATAACCCACATGTTTGTAGTATTGTGGAAAGTAGCAGTTTGTGATTATGTTTTTGCAATAAGGGAAGGCAATGCCACGGAGGAATAATTGAAGCCACGTGTGGAGAAGTTCATTGGGTGACGTGTTGTGGTCACGTTTGAAGAAAAAATAGAAAGGTAAGGGTAAGTATAAGCATTTCATGATGAATGCGATTATTGTTAAAATGGGTTTTTAAAGGTTATTTGAGATATTATGAACCTATCCGAATGTAGTCAAATTCAGAGTGTATACTTTGTTATGAGTATTAATCCTGGGGTAAGAGTGGGGTTAGCTATTAGCCCTGCATCAATTTTCTTCTCAAAACCTGTCAAACAATAACAGTGGCTGCAGAAACAAAGGTCAGCTATAGAATTGCATGAATTATGTAGCTAATTATTAAAATTCATAAAAATAACAAGAAACATTAAAATATAATGTAGAGATCATCTAAATGCCTTCTCAAATGTGGAATATGTCAATTATCACTGATTGAGTTCATGAGTTTGTGAAAAAGGGAGAAGCAATGATGGAAAAGGATGTCAAATTAGGAACAATTTTGAGGTTCAATAGTCTCTCCGTACAATTTAGCCATTGTATTCATCAAAACCTCCATTTATTATCTTTGAAAATGTCAAAATCTACTGATATTATCAGACTTAGTTGTATTTTTCCAAGAGCCTTTATGCCTAGGATCTCCCATTCTTTGTCTTTCTTATTTTGACTTCTTTTTTGTTTTCCTGATACATATAATCTTCCATAGTTGATAGTTTTAGCTATTAAAATTCTCAACCCTAAAAATTTCTTTTGACATTGCTCCCACTTGAACTAGGAACCCTCCTTTCTTGTGAGTTCTATTAGCCAAATAAAGTTTTGATTGTATACGAGTTGTTAGGAATATAATCATAGAGCAATAAAATCAAAATAAATGTGGAAATAAAACATATATTAAATAATGTAAAGGACACACCAATGTATGTGGTTCCCTTGATTTGGGCTACGTCCATGGAGAAACAACCAGTCCTTCCTTTTATTCCATCTAGCAAAATGAAGAGATACAACCTGTGGAAGATCCACTAAAACTTGTTCTTTCTTTCACACAATATTTTCTCTCTCGATTATATTTCTCATTCAATCATACATAAATACAATTCAATTCCCTCGTAAAATGTGGGTTGTATTCTAGAGCATAAAACCTTAATATAACATATACCATCATATCTGCAAACTAATTATGAATGATCCAAATTGGCTATGAAATTACAATATTTTACAAGAAAAAATTTCCAAATTTTTTTTTCAAGGGTGCTTCCCCTAAACCCTCACCAATGGGCCTCCAAATAATTGTCACCACCCCCCTTGAACCTTGGAAAAAAATTAGAGGGGAAATATCCCTTACACCTCCATTAGGAATTAGGGTCCAAACATGGGTAAAAATAAGATGTAACACCCTCCTCCCATATTTACCCAAGCTAACCGGTCCATTGGGGTAAACATGTGACGAAAGGCCACTATGATGTGATTCAACCTCCTAGGTCACCTTAAGGAAGTGGACCTGACAAAACAACGCCAATTTGACCTTCCACATATACTACAAAACCTTTAGGAGCCAAGCAACCCTTCCAAGTGACCAAACCCTGAGGCAACTCAGTATTTGACTAGTCTGGACCCTCGACCTCTCCCATGACAAGCCCTGCAAGTGATTGAGGCCTTCAAGCCACACCCACAACAAGGCATGCCAATGACTGTGGAATTTTATAGCTAGTTCTGAGCCATCGACCGAAAAATTTGTGCCACTTTTTCAGGGCCAGGGCTCAGACCACTGCAAAAACTTCATGAAACCTTCAGAAATATAAATAACATTGAAACAAGGTTATTAATCAAACCTTTAAAAAAGGACATGACAGTAACCCTACTAGCCATGATAGACATTTCACCAAACATATCACAAATGTGCATTCTACAGGTCATAAAAACATATATGAGTAGAGGGGTCTCATACTTATCTAAGAATCGTTAAGAAGCTTTGATGCCTTATTACAATAGCTGCATTATGATATATTAGGTCATATATTCATTGTTCATTCATCTTCTAATCAAAATATGATGAGATCCATAGATCATCATTGCCATAAAGCATGATCATAAACAACATAGAAATAAAAAGGATATAACAACCATAAAAACCTCATAATAGCGAGTACATAGACCCATAAAATACAACAGGAAAAGATAAATTATTAATATATGCAAAAGAAACTAGGTCTAGGACTTCCATAAACCAACTGACCATATACTGGGCTGAACCAAATCTTTCTTTTATCTGATCACCCCATGACCTATTCCAAACATGAATGTGGGATCTCATTAAATAAATCAAACAAACCAAACCAGGGCTTCCGTAGGCCAAACCACCTCAACCCTCAACCATTTATTCCACCTCATGGTCAGACATCACTAGCCATCACCAGATTGATCTCTACCCAAAATGTCCAGGGCTCCAGAACGTTTGTTCCAACCAAGGATTCCGGGACTAGTAACTCAACCCACAGTTGTAGTTAGGCTTTCAGAGCATTTGTCCAACCAGGGCTTCCAAGACTAGTAACCCAACCCACACCCACCAAGGGCTTCCAAAGCGTTTGTCCAACCAAGGATTTTGGGACTAATAACTCAACCCAAGTTGTTACAGGGCTTCCAAAGTATTTTTCCAACCAATTATTTCGGGACTAATAACTCAACCCAAGTTGTTACAGGGCTTCCAAAGCATTTGTCCAACCAAGGCTTCCAGGAACTAGTAACTCAACCCACAAACAAAGGAACATGACAACGAACTGAAACAGAAGGAAAGGAACCGACGTCACCATGGCTATCTAGGAAATGGCAAGGCTAGGAAAACCACTGTTAATCTAGGAAATCCTCCATGCTAATGAAAAATCATAACCATTAAACCACATGCATGTGCCAAAAATAGCAAGGAAATCGTACATGCAACTCGGTACCGGCAATAAAAACCCATTGTAGTTATTGATCTCGACATCCTCTTGCACTTTCCTTCTCCTCTTTTTCCTTCTTAATCCAAATTCCAAATATGCCACACTCCTCCAAGAGTGGTCCAAGGAAACTATGTGTCTAAGAGTATGTGAGAGAGAGAGAGAGAGAGAGAGAGAATCAAATGAGATCTCCAAATCTGAAATGAAAAAAGGTAATTTACAAAAACTGTGAATTGATTTTCAAAAGCCTTTTTATTAATTCAATTTTCCATTATTTTCCTTCATTTTCCTCCTCACATGAAACCTATGGCCTTTCACCACCCTTTCCTCCTATTTTCCATTATTTTCATAAATAAAATGCCAATAAATGCATCATGCCTTTCCAAAGCCTTTTCCATTTCCTTTGCCAATTTCCATAGAAATTAATTAATCACAAGTGATTCTCATCACTATGTTTTTCCAAACATTTAACTTGGAATATGTGTCCCATGACCATGGCTATTATTTTTCCTTTATTAACTACACCATCCTCAGTGTTCAATGACACCTACAACCAATAAGATAGTTGAAAGAAAAACATACTGCCCATGGAGTTTTATAACTTAGCTCATTGTAGTATTTACAATGATCATGTTGCTAAGAAGCTAACATGCATGACAAACAGAACAACATGACAACCATAAAAACATGACACCCATACTGATTATTGGAGCTTTATAACACAACTCATGGCAGTATTTACATCCATATACATATATACATATACCAAAACACCACATAGAAACATATGCCAAAAAAACCGATCAACCAAAAAATAGAGAAGGATACATATCCCACATCTGATCAACTTGAAGGTTTTAACCCTGTATATAAATTATTTGCAAACAAATTCTTAAAACAAAAAATATACAATGGCGAGAACTTAAAATATATATATGTGGATATTTACCCCTAGATCCAAAAACCGGGACTACCAGATTGATTTTTCATTATATTCCTCTAAATGTTACAATACATATATAAACATGTTGAAGCATTCATAAACCCCAATCCATTAACCCTGGATTAGAACATAACCGTATTTACCTTTACTGGATCTACAAAATACCATGGATAGAAAGCCATTATGCACAAAACCACTGGTAGGTTCACCCACCTAATATAGGGTCCAAAACAATTTCCCCGGGCTACTACTACCCCCCTGCAAACCCCCCAATAGGGGGGTTGCGCCCAGCATAGCAAAGGGGGGTCGGCCACCCCCCCTCTTACCCCCCACTTCACACTTAAGGATAGTAGTGGAAAGAATATAACACACACCCAACACAACCATCTCCCATGTAGCTTCATTAAGCTCAAAGTGCTTCCACTACACTATAACCTGCTTGATTACTCAGTTCTGGAGCATGATCATATTTCTCTACAAAATACATTGAGGTTCTAGCAGGAATTCTTCTTCTAGCTCCACCTGCAATACATACTAGTCAATCACATGATCAACATCTTTAACATAATTTTTAAGAAATGACACATGTAAAACATCATGGAATTTCACTATCAGAGGCAGTGCAAGTCGATAGGCTACTGGTCCAATCCTCTCAAGAATATTGAAAGGTCCACAATATCGAGATGAAATCTTGGCTCATTATCCAATCCTCAAGAAGCTCTTCTTGGGCTTGATGCGCAAGTACATATTTTCCTCAACCTGAAACTCCTTAAAAATCCTATTATGATCTACATAACGTTTTTTCCTGTGCTGTGCTACTTTTAGGTTCTTCTTGATTGCCTGCATTTCTTGTTGCATATCTCCCAAAATGTATGTTCCTATCAACACCCTATTAACTAAAGCACTCCAACTAATGGGAGTTTTTCAACTCCTCCCATAGAGTGACTCCAATGGACTCATCCTCAAAGACTCTTGATACCCATTATTGTAAGAAAACTCAACCAACAAAAGGTACTCATCCCATCCCCTCTGTTGATGCATCACATACATCCTCAACATGTAATCCAATATCTTATTGACCCTATCTGTCTATCCATATGTTTGTGGATGATAATTTGTACTAACAACTCCTTCCAAAACTTGTAACTAAACTTAAGATCCCTGTATGAAAAAATCTTCCTCGGAACACCATGCAACCTCACTGCATCTCTAATGAAGACCTGTGCTACATCATTAGCTGAATAATTAGACTTTAATGGAATGAAGTGTGCTACCTTTGTCAACATGTCCACCACAACCATGATAATATCATGTTGTCTAGATGTCCTCTGTAAACCTGTGACAAATTCCATGGAAATGACCTCCCACTTCCATTATGAATAGGAATAGTTTGAAGTAATCCACCTAGATGCTTAGACTCTATTTTCACCAGTTGAAAGTCCAAACATATAGCCACAAACTCTGTCACTTTCCTCTTCATATTCGGCCAACAGTATAACCTCTTCACTGCTGTCAATGTCTTATGATATCCTGGGTGACCTAAATATGGACTATCATGGAATTCCCTCAAGATAAGCTTCTTGAGCTCACTGTTGTCTGACACATAGATCATGTCCCTAAACCTGACCAAGTCATCTACTATGAGATGATAGTCCACATCCTTATCACCTGTACCTTGATGAAACCTGTGCATAAGCTTCCCATTCCTACCATCTTGCTAACCTTCCTGTAAGATATAATCCTAAAGATTTTTCCCATAAGAACTCATAGCCGCTATATGATTCAGCTATATCCTCATGCTAAGGGAATTTGCAACCCTGTTCTCTTTACCTTTAATGTACCTAATCTCAAAGTAGAACTCACTGATCGTGGCCAACCATCTAGCTTATCTAGCATTCAAACTCAGTTTGTCAAATCCTCAATCAACTATGATCACTCATTATTGTGAACCTCCTGCCAAGAAGATAGTGCCTCCACATCTTCAATGCATGGATGATCACTACCAACTCAAGATCATGTGTGACATAATTATGCTCATGCTCATTTTGTTTCCTTGATTAATAGCATATTACTTGTCCTTCCTACATAAGGATGCCACCAAGCCCATTCTTGCAAGCATATGTACATACTATAAAATATTTGTCTAGATATGAAATCTTTAAAATTTGAGCATTTTTCAACCACTACTTTAACTGTTCAAAACTGACAGTGCACTCCTTTGTCCATTCAAATTTCTTACCTTTCCTTTGAAATGATGTAATCAGATAAGAAATATGCGAGAAGTTCCTGATAAACCTCCTATAATAACCTATTAACACCATAAAGGACCTTACCTCATCCAAATTCCTAGGAGTTTCCCACTCCATGATAGCCCTTATCTTCTCTGGATCCACTGTTATGCCTTCCTTGGAAACCACATGTCCCATGTACCTTTTTCTAAAATAAACTGCACTTATTAAGCTTAGCATACAACTTATGCCACCTCAACAATCTCAATACTATTGCTAAGTGTTCAGCATGATCTTCTTCATTTTTAGAATATATCAATATATCATTAATGAATACAATAACAAAATTTTCTAGATAAGGACACAACACACTATTCATCAAGCACATAAAGTAGCCGAGCATTAGTCAAACCAAATGGAACTACAACAAACTCATAACGGCCATACTTGGTCCTGAAAGTTGTATTCTATATGTCCTCTTCCTTCATGTGCACTTGATGATATCTGGATCTCAAATCAACCTTCAAGAACACTGCTACTTCCTTCAACTGGTTAAACAAGTCATCAATCCTTTACAATGGATACTTGTTCTTGATGGTCAGCTTGGTCAATGTATTGTAATCGATGCACAACCTGAGAGTACCATCCTTCTTCTTCACAAACAACACTGGTGCACCCCAGGGTGATACACTTGGCCGAATGTGCCCCTTTTCAAGCATTTCCTTCAACTACAACTTCAAATCTACTAACTTTGGAGTGCTCATCCTATATGGTGCCTTTGATGCTAGTGTTGACCCTGGTACCAACTCAATAGAAAATTCCACTTCCCTTTGAGGTGGGAACTCTAAAATATCTATTGGAAACACATCCTAAAGCTATTTTAGAGCTGTAGAAATTTATCCAATGGATTCAATCTAATCTTGTAATGTACTAAAACAAAATAATGAATCACTTCTACAAATTTGCGGAGCAAAATACGATCACACAATCACATAACATGAAAGAGAAATAATTTATCAATATCACAACATAAATATGTATATGGGGAAATAAAATGCTCAAAACCAAGCTATATGTATATTTAATAAAGTCAATATCATGAAACAATACAATGTTATTTCCCTTCCTGAGAAACCTTTGCACTATCTCTCACTGTCTCACACTAACATGTGCACAAGCTTCTCTTGGCATACCTTTCTCTCACAAGATCCATGCACAAACTTGTGGTTCTGGTTCCTTAGTCTCATCAACTCGTGCTCACCAAAACAACGATTTAAATTGTGCCTTCATTCCGAATTTTAAAGGAAATTTTCTCTAATTAAGGAATGATTTATTTTGGCCTTCTTCTGATTGCATGCACCACTTATACACTTTTCTAATTATACCACTGATAGTATACTTCCCTTTATATCTAATCTAAAATGGGCCTTCCTTAGAACTGACATGCAACAACTATTTATAGTGAATTATCAGTTATCTGATTGATCACTACATCTGAATTAAATCTAATTTAATTCACTCAACCTATCACTAGCTTATCTCTCAGTTCAAACTAGTTAAACTGATTTTAACTCAAATCATTGAGTTAACTAATTACAACTCACAAAGAACAATAATCGGACCCCCTAAAACTTAGAGTGGACTCTACATGCCTCCAGTTTGACCCTCAACTCGAATTGACTGAGCTAACTACGTATTCCTCACTCAGTTAACACTAACAAGTTGTCATGTGATGTGGAATTACAATTTACTTCTAATTTAATTAAGGGAGAATTAATTCAAAAGCGTCATGGGTGCCATTTTTCAATATTTATTGTTTCCAATTTCAACACTCCCTCTCAACAAGAAAGGAATTCAACTCTATCTTGATCTGGTACCTTTGGAATGTTCTACATGCAACACTTCTTTAATGTTGTTTTCTCCTATCTTTTGAAATTGAAAAGCATCCAAACTGAATCAATATGAAGCATATGTCATCAGAGTCTTTGACTGCTACTAGTTACTGCAATGTCTACTAAAAACTTTGCGCTATTGTTGAATCTTCATTTGTGCCATCTGCACTATTGCCAACATTGATCTACGCTTTAGTATCTGACATATGTAACTCTAATTTCTGTCATTCTGACATCTGACTGGTCAATCACTACTGATCCTTCCTACTACTTTGTACTCTGGGCCCCCGTAGCTAGGTACTAATCCATGAGACAAGACATCTCAATGGATCTTGACCAAATTTCTTCTCTTGGCATTATGCCTTCACATCGCCCCACCTCTCATCTGGAGGTATGGATGCATGTGCTCCCTTTGCCCATATGGCTTGAAATTTCCTCCTACTGGAGGTCTCTGCTTGAGTGGATGCCTCCACTCGGTCTCCTCTTTGCTTCTCCAATTGTGGCTACTCCACAACCTTCTGAGACTACATCTAAGGCTGCAAGTTGAGAGGTAATTTAGGATCCCTCTCAACCACCAAGTCTCTAACCTTTTCTTTTCTTCTCAAAGCTTTGCATGAATCTTCAACCTCGAGAGCACACAGGTTCTTGACTCATACACCAATATGTTTCACCCATCTCGTGGTGATGTTCCTAAGGAAAAATTTTCCTTTTCTAAATATCACATCATAACCACGGTCTTCCAATACCACTACAGAAGCAAGATTCTTCTTTAGTCCTAGAATAAACAAAACATCTTTGAGTCTGAAAGGGGAGATAGTCTCCTAGTGAAAAGTAACTGTACCTATGTCAGTCATGCTATACCTCCTTTCATCTCCAAACTCTATGTTCTGATGGAGGTCCTTCTCCTCTAAGTCACTGGAGAGATCTCTATTCCCCGTCATATGGAACGAAGCACCGCTATCGAGATACCACACGAATCCCATTACAATGTTTGTCATGCATGCAATGAGAGTATAATCAAGCACGAATTGTGAAGCTAGAGCTTCACCTGTTGCTGCAATTGCAGGTTCCTTCTTGCTTGCCTTCATTTGTGGGCATTACGTGGCATAGTGCCTGTACTCATGACAGTTAAAACTCTTAACCTTTGACAAGTCATTATTTCCCTCTTCTCCTTGGGACTTCTTTCCATTGGATTTATTTCCTTTTCTGACTAATTTAAAATATTCTTCGTTGTCTTTGGAAGAGGTTATATCTCTGGTGCTTTGCCTTATATCTTCTTGTAGCAAGTAGGACCATAATCGCTCCCACATTGGTAGCTTCTCCCTCCCATTCACAGATTCCTAGTAGCTATGCCAGCTATTGGGAAGATCTAGAAGTGCTAGGGTCACCAAATCATCACTGGAAACAGACACACCAACACTTCCAATCTCATCTCGACACTGAGTGAACCTCATCAAGTATTTTTGTATTGCCTCGCCCTCCTCCATCTTAATTTTTTTGAGCTTGTATTTCAACGCCAACTTCCTTTGGTCGCTGATATTACGAAACAGATATGTTAAGGCCTTCCACATGGGATATGGAGTTTCCTTTCCATGGAGATTCGAGACAATATTATCTCGAACTCGCTGTAGCAATATCCTTCTCGCCTTTGCTACATTCTTCTTCCATGCATCAAGACGTTGAGCATCTGCTACTATTGGCTGAGGAATATAATTTTCTATGAATGCCTTCAGTTTGTTGTCCTCGAGCACTTCCTCCATCTTGTCCTTCCATGCTATGTAATTTGAATTTCCCTCGAGTGCATATTCGAGTCTCAAGCCATTGAAAGAAATCTTGATCTGCTGCTAGTCCTGAAGAATAAATCTGCAAATTTGATTCACTTGTTCAAAACAAACTCAAATTATTCTCTTATATTTTGATTCTTGACGTCTGATAGAATGTATAAATTTATCCAATGGATTCAATATTATCCTTTAATGTACTAAAAAAAATTACTAGAACACTTCTACAAATTTATGGAAACCAAATACAATTGCATAATCACATAACATGAAAGAGAAATAATTTATCAATCTCACAACACAAAGGTGTATCTGGGGAAAGCAACTGCTCAAAAACCTGCTATTTGAATATTGCATAAATTCAAGATCATGAAACAATACAAATTATTTCCCTTCTTGAGAAACCTTTGCACTATCTCTTACTATCTCACACTAACCTGTGCAAAGTTTTCTCTTAGCACACATTTCTCTCACAAGCTCCATGCACAAACTTGGGCTTTCGATTGCTTCGTCTCACCAACTCGTTCTCACCAAAACAATGATTAAAGTTGTGCCTTCATTCCTCCTTTTAAAGGGAATTATATCTAGTTAAGGAATGATTTATTTTAGGCCTTCTTTTGATTGCATGCACCACCGGTACAATTTTCTGATTATACAACTAATAGTATACTTCCATGTAACTCCAATCTCAACTAGGCCTTCCTTAGAACTAACATGCACCAACTATTTATAGCGAATTATCAGTTATCTGATTGATCACTGCATGTGAATTAAATCTAATTTAATTCACTCGACCTATCATTAGCTCATCTCTCATTTAGAACTAGTTAAATTGATTTTAACTCAAATAATTGAGTTAAGTAATTACAACTCAAAAATAAATATAAATGAACCCCCTAAAACTTAGAGTGGACTCTACATGCCTCCAGTTTGACCCTTAAATCGAATTGACTGAGCTAACTAAGTCTTCCTAACTTGGTTAACACTTACAAGTTGTCATGTGATGTGGAATACAATTTACTTCTAATTCAATTATGGGAAAATTAATTCATAAGACTCATGGGTAATATTTTCAATATTTCTTGTTTCCAATTTCAACACTCCCTCTCAACAAGAAAGGAATTCAACTCTATCCCGATCCAGTACCTTTGGAATGTTCTGCATGCAACATTTATCTAGTGTTGTTTTCTCCTACAAATTCTAAAATCGAAATAATCCAAACTGAATCAGTATGATGCATATGTAGTCAGAGTCTCTGACTACTACTAGTTACTACACTTTCTACTGAAAATTCTGTGCTTCCACTAACTCTGCATTTGTGCCATCCGCACTGCTGCCAACTCTAATATGCGCTTCAATATCTGATATATGTCACTCTGATTTCTGTCATTATGACATCTGGTTTCATTAATCGCTACTGATCCTTCCTGCTACTATGAACTGTGGGCCCCATAGCCAGGTATTGATCTATGAGACAAGACATCTCAATGGATTCTACCCAAATTTCTTCTCTTGGGATTATTTCTTCACATCACCCCACCTCTTACCTGGAGGTATAGCTTCTTGTGCTCCCTCTACCCATATGGCTTGAAATTCCCCCCTACTGTAGGTCTCTACTTGAGTGGATGCCTTCACTCAGTCTCCTCTCGGCTTCTCTAATTTTGGCTACTCCAAAAACTTCTGAGACTTCTTTTGAGGCTGCAAGTTGAGAGGTAATTTAGGATCCCTTTCAACCACCAAGTATATAACCTCTTGTTTGCTTCTCAAAGCTTTGAATGCATGTTTGATGTTGAGAGAATACATGTTCTTGATTCGTACACCAATTTGTTTCACCCATCCCGTGGTGATGTGTCTAAGTACAAAATTTCCTTTTCTAAATATCACATCATAACCACAGTCTTCCAATAGCATTACGAAAACAAGACTCTTATTTATTCCTAGAAAAAATAAAACATCTTTGAGTATGATAGGGGAGCCAATCTCCCATTGGAAATTAATTGTACCTATGTCAGTTGTGCTATACCTCTCGTCATATCCAAACTCTATGTTTTTCTTGGGGTACTTCTCCTCCAAGTAACTGAATATATTTCTATTCATAATCATATGGAAATAAGCATCGTTGTCGAGTTACCACATGCATCCCATTACAGTGTTGGCCATGTATGCAATGAGAGTAAAATCAAGCTTGAAATGTGAAGCTAGAGCTTCACCCGTTGCTGCAACTGCAGGCTCCTTCTTGCTTTCCTTCTTCTTGGAAATTTCGTGGCATAGTGCCCATACTCGTGACAATGAGAAAAATTGACCTTCAACAAGTCTCTCTTGCCCTCTTTTCCTTGGGACTTCTTTCCCTTGGCTTTCTTAGCTTTTCTGAATAATGAAAAATATTCTTCGTTACCTTTGGAAGAGGTCCCCTCTCTGGTGCTCCACCTTATGTCTTCTTGTACCAATTCGGACCACAACCCCTCCCACTCTGGTAGCTTCTCCCTCCCATTCATAGAAACTTGGTAGCTATGCCAGCTCTTGGGAAGGCCTAGAAGTGTTAGGCTCACCAAATAATCATCGAAAACAGTCACACCAACACTTCCAAGCTCATCTCGACACTGAGTGAACCTCGTCAAGTATTTTGGTATTGTCTCGCCCTCCTCCAACTTGATTTTTCTGAGCTTGTCTTTCAGCGCTAGCTTCCTCTGGTCACTTCTATTATGAAACAGATATGTTAAGGCCTTCCACATAGCATATGGATTTTCCTTTCCATGGAGATTCGAGACAATATGATCTCTAACTCCATTTAACAATATCCTTCTCACCTTTGCTACATTCTTCTTCCATGCATCAAGAAGTTGAGCATTTGTTGTTACTAGATGAGGAATATCATTGTCTATGCAAAATTCCTTCAGTTCGTTGTCCTCGAACACTACCTCCATCCTATCCTTCCATGCTATGTAATTTGAATTTCTCTCGAGTGCATATTCAAGTCTCAAGCCATTGAAAGACATCTTGATTTGTTGCTAGTCTTGAAGAATAAATATGCAAATTTGATTCACCTGTTCAAAAAAAACTAAACTTTTTCTCTTCTATTGTGATTCCTGATGCTCTGATACCATGTATAAATTTATCCAATGGATTCAATATGATCTTTTAAGGTACTAAAACAAAATATTGAATCACTTCTACAAATTTGTGGAAACCAAATACGATCGCACAATCACATAACATGAAAGAGAACAATTTTATCAATATCACAACACAAAGATGTATCTGGGGAAAGCAGCTTCTAAAAACCTTGTTATCTATTTATTACATAAATTCAAGATCACGAAACAATAAAATGTTATTTCCTTTCCTGATGAACCTTTGCACTATCTCTGACTGTCTCACACTAACCTGTGCACAAGATTCTCTTGGCACACCTTTCTCTCACAATATCTACGCACAAACTTGTGCTTCTTATTGCTTGGTCTCACCAACTCATGCTCACCAAAACAACGATTAAACTCATGCCTTCATTCCTCCTCTTAAAGGAAAATTTCTTCAGTTAAGGAATGATTTATTTTAGGCCTTCTTCTGATTGCTGCCACCACCTGTATAATTTTCTAGTTATACAACTGATAGTATACTTCCCTTTAAATCCAATATCAACTAGGCCTTCCTTATAACTAGCATCCAACAACTTTTTATAACAAATTATCAATTATATGATTGATCACTACATGTGAATTAAATCTAATTTAATTCACTATACCTATCACTAGCTTATCTCTCAACTAGAACTAGTTAAACTGATTTTGACTTAAATAATTGAGTTAACTAATTACAACTCATAAATAACTATAACTAGACCCCCTATAACTTACCGCAGACTGTACAACTCGAATTGACTGAGCTAACTAAGTCTTCTTGACTAAGTTAACACTTACAAGCTATCATGTGATTTGGAATTACAATTTACTTCTAATTTAATTAAAGGAAAATTAATTTAGAAGCCCCATGTGTGCCATTTTCAATATTTCTTTTTTCCAATTTCAACAAGAATCGAGTACCTGTTCAATACCTTTGCATATTCAACATCATTACCTTTATCACTCGAGATATGCACTGCAAATAACATGCACCCTTTTTTGCAACAACACTTTTCCTGCTAAGTTGTGACCATTCTAACTGATGTTTCCTTCTTCTTACCTTGCAATATTATCTGCTATTCATTGTCATCCAAGCCTCGAATATCCTTTTCATAAAAATCCACCTTGGTCCTATGAAGATCCAACCAATCCATACCCATAAGAATATTGTATGATCCCAATGGAAGTACATTCAAATGTGTTGAAGTAGGCATGCCAATCAACTCAAATGCACAAGCTCTTACCCAACAATGAACTCTCGTATTTGTACTTGTAGCCACCTATAGCCAACTGCACTAACCAAGAATCTACAGGAAATTCTTTATTCAGCCCAAAATTATCCATTGGGTCGGGATTAACATAAATATAATTAGATTCAGGTTCAATCAAATAGAAACAACTTGATCACAAAGTTCTCAGTCCATCTTGATGATATTCTTGTTTTTTATCCAATGTTGCATAAGTTTGAGGAATACTTTTTCTAACATCCCCCATTGTTTGTGCCTCCTGATCACTATATATATATGTTGTCTACTACTCTCATGTTGTGGACAATCTTGCTTGCAACGATCCTTTCCACAAGTCCAACACTGTAAATGATTCCAATCTGCACCCTTGTTTTTCTCCTCGGGCTAAAATTATTGTCATTTGTCAAATGAATTGAACTTATTAGTCGGTGCTACATTCTCTTTGTTACTTGTATCCTGAGGACTTGATTGCTTCTTATCCCATTTTCCTTTGTTATTTTCATTTCCTCTCTAATCCTGCTTATTCTCATATTTGCACTTTGATTGCTCATAACAATGCTTTAACTCTTGATGGCTTCCTCCACTAATCTAGGCTCATCGAACTAAATCATGTCCATGAATGATACTGGAAACCAACTGATGAATCATTGAATCTTGGCCTTCTCCTCCTTGAGGTAAGGCACATACCTCAATAACTCCTAATATTTACTAGTGTACTCCTCATCGGTCATAGATCCCATTTTCAGCTCATAGAATTCCTTTGCCCTGTTGTCATAGTATCTCTCTGATAGATACTTCTTCCTGAATAATCCCTTGAAATCACTCCAAGTCAACTCATCTTCATGAATACCTCTGACATTATTTACATCTTCCCACCAAATGTATGCTTTACCTTTAATACTGAACGTAGTTATTCTGACCTTCATGTTCTATGATAAATCATGCAATTTAAAGAACTTGTTCATCCCAAGCAACCACACTTCTGCATCTTGTGACTTCTTCATTTCTCCATAAAATGTAGGTTCATTTTCTTTCTTAAACTCATCTAGAAAATATCCCCTATCACTCCTCCTATAAGGATGATAATGATGATGACCATGATACCTGTCTAAACTAGAACTAGAATAGAATATGTGTCCATCACCTCTCCTATCCTCCTATCCATGAACCTGCCATCTCTAATCATGTCATCTCTATTTTACTTGTGACCACCATGAGACCAGCTGCCATATTCCCCATTAGTCCTATCCTCCTATCCATGACTGATTCTTAGCGGTCCCTACCACTGCAAGTATGACAAGCTTTGAAGGATAACTACATTGACTTCTGCTTGTTTCTCCTATGCCCTAGTAATTCGATCTTATGATTGAATGATTCTGTCATTTTCTTCTTTGCGACTCCTTATTTCTACCTTCAAACTTCTCAAAGTGTTTTCTATGTGATGGGACTACTCATCACTATGCTACTCATTTGACCTATAGCGAGAATCTCGTGAACTGTAGTCTACCATCTTGCTAGTTATCTTTGGTCTTCTCTTCCTACAAGCATATCATTTCAGCTAAACCAAAACATATAAACATAACCAACATACCTAAGTATAGTTCAGGGGAGGATATCTCGTCTGCAACATCAACCAAATTAGCGCAATACATATATAAACATAATCATACGAGCATATAATCATCATTTCAACCATTATCTAGTCATCAATGCATGACCATACCAATCACATACCATGAAATCATGCATGACAACTATCACCATGTCAATGTATGCATAGAAACATATAAACAGTGACATACATGACCAATGCACAATCGACATGCACTCGTGACGACCATATCCAACAACAACACCATCAGCTTTCACATGGCGACAACACTGCAACTAGGACCATGCCATGCATATGAAACAAGCACACATACCACAAAAATAAGGGGCACATATGTAATCGACATGTATGCATGACCAACACACACCACTCATCCATTCCAAGGGATGAACCATGTTCTGATACCACTCTGTAACACCCTCCTCCCATATTTACCTAAGTTAACTCGAACACTGGGGTAAACATGTGACGAGAGGCCACTATGATGTGATTCAACCTCCTAGTTCACCTTAAGGAAGTGGAATTGATAAAACAAAACCAATCTAACCTTCCACGCATACTACAGAATCTTCAGAAGCCAACTAACCCTTCCAAGTGACCAACCCTTAAGGAAACTTGGAATTTGACTAGTCTTGACCCTCATCCACTCCCATGACAAGCCCTACAAGTGAATAAGGCCTTCGAGTCACTCCCACAACAAGGCATGCCAATGACTAAGGACTTTTCCAGCTAATTAGGAGCCATTGACCCTAGATTTTGTGCCACTTTTCAGTGCCAGGGTTCAGTCCACTGCCCTGAACTTCATGAAATCTTCAGAAATGATAAATAACATTGAAACAAGGCTACTAATGCAAACACTTGATCAAGGAACTGAATGGAGCCCTACTATCCATGATAGGAATTTCGTCAACATATCTCAAATATGCATTCTACAAGTCATAACAAAATATTTGAGCATAGGGGTTTCATACTTATCTGAGAATCATTAGGAAGCATTGATGCCTTATTGCAATAGTTTCACTATCATTTATTAGGTCATATATTCATTGTTCATTCATTTTCTAATTAAAATATGATGAGAGCCATATATCATCACTGTCATAAAACATGCTCATAACCAGCATAGAAATAAAAATGATATAACAACCATAAAAACCACATAATGGAAAGTACATTTATCCATTAAATACAAGAGTAAAATAACTCTTATTAACATATGCAAAAACAACCCAGTCTAGGACTTCCATGAACCACTTGACCATAGATTGGGCTGAACCAAATACTTCTTTCATCCAATCATCCTCGTGCCATATTCCAAGCATGAATGTGGGATCTCATGAACAAACCAAACAAACCAAACTGGGGTTTCCAAAGGCCAAACCACCTCAACCCTCAACAAATTATTCCACCTCATGGTCATACATCACTAACCATCACCAGATTGGTCTCTACCTAAGTTGTACGGGGCTCCAGATTGATTTTTCCAACTAGGTCTTCCAAGACTAGTAACTCAACCGAGAGTTGTTGTCGAGCTTCCAGAGAAATTGTCCAATCAGGGATTCTTGATATTAATGGAAAGTGACATCCACCCATGGAAATTACACATGGTATTTTAAGTGACACCCACCCATGGTATTCATCCATCCATGGTATTTATCAACCCATGGTATTCATTCAACCATAATATTGTAAGTGGCATCCACCCATGGTATTCATTGACCCATGGTATTTATCCACCCATGGAACTTACTCATGGTATTATAAGTGGCATCGACCCATGGTATTCATTCACCCGTGGAATTTACTCGTGGTATTATAACTGAAAAATGCTATAAGTAACAAGTCACATTTTGTAAAAGGACAGATTGTCCACCACAATGTATCTTTTATAGTTATCTTTATTTTAATAAAAAAAATTTCTTTATGGTTTTGTTTACTGTGTGTTCTCCTATTTTCTTTTGACATTTTATTTTTTTAGATCTTGGGGGCCATCCCCCAAGATCTCCATCAATGGTATCATATTCAGGTTATGACTCCATGGGAATGAGGGTTTGAAGCATATTTCAGTTTCAAAGTTTTGTAGCAAAATTCATGCAAGTGCTACGACCTACATATAGCATATTAGAAGGTTTAAAGTAGCCCAGTTGAAAGTAATTTCTATTATCTCAAATGGGATTTTTACGAAATTTGATTTCGTTTCGCGATTTGAGAGATATCCGCAATTGAAGTTACACATGTCTGGAATGTTGCGCAGCCATGCGTAACATGAGTTTCAAGAATCATTTTCTCACTCCATAGGTCATCAAAGTTTGAATGTCTTATATCAATGGAAATATCTCTTAAATACCTCAAATGGATGTTTGACAGGATTTTATTTCATCACATGTAGCATAAGTTATTAACAAAGTTGCAACAAAATGTTTATTGCTAGAAAAAAAAACTTAATGTGAAAGAAGCCTTTAAAACATCTCATTGGATAGGATAATCTACCAGACAAACCACCATACTGACAAGCATCATGGTTATGGGTCACCTAGAAACCCAAGGTTATGGTTCAACCACATAAAACCCTTAGCGTCAAAGTTCATTTGCTAGGTCGCACACTATTAGTATCACAGTTGGTCTAAACATTACAAGGTATATCTATCATCAAATCTTCATTTTTCATGGTTATGGGTCATCCACAAACCCACAATTCATCAAAGTCCATTTTCTAGGCCACCCATCGTTAGCATCACATTTGGTTACAAGCATTACATGGTATCTCTATCCTTAGATATGCGTTCATCATGGTTATGGGTTGACCACACAAAACCCTTCTCTTCAATGACTCTTCATAATCAACAATGGGAACTTCACGCAATTGGGACCATTACTTCTTAATAAGGGAGGAATGATCTAAATGGAAAGTGGCATCCACCCATGGCATTGTAAAATACATCCACCCATGTCATTCATCCATCCATGGTATTTATCCACCCACGACATTCATTCATCCATAGTATTGTAAGTGGCATCTACCCATGGTATTCATCCACCCATGGTTTTTATCCACCCATGGAATTTACCCATGGTATTGTAAGTGGCATCCACCCATGGTATTTACCCACTCATGGAATTTACCTGTGGTATTGTAACTAAAAAGGCTATAAGTAACAAGTTTCATTTTGTAAAAGGATAGCTTTTTCACCACATTGTAGCTTTTACAGTTATTCTCTATTTTAATAAAAAAATACTTTATGGTTTTGTTTACTATATGTTCTCCTTTTTTCTTCTGTAATTTTAATTTTTTAGATCTTGGGGTCCTCCCCTCAAAATCTAGATCACTTACAGGACTAGTAACTCAACCCACCAAGGGTTTCCAAAGTGTTTTTCCAACCAAGGCTTCCAGGATTAGTAGCTCAACCCAAGATGTCACAGGGCTTCCAGAGCGTTTGTCCAACCAAGGCTTCTAGGAACTAGTAACTCAACTCACAACCAAAGGAACATGAGAGCCAACCAAAAATAAAATGAAATGAACCCACAATACCATGGCTATCTAGGAAATGGCAAAGCCAGGAAAAACCTTTGTCAATCCAGGAAATCCTCCATGCCAATGACAAATCATAACCAATAAACCACATGCATGTGCCATGCATGCCAAAACTAGCAAGAAATCATACATGCAACTTGGTACCTATAAGAAAAAACCGTTGTATTTGTTGATCTCGATGTCCTCTTGCGCTTTCCTACTCCTCTTTTGCGTTCTTGCTCCAAATCTCAAGTATTCCACACTCCTCCAAGAGTGCTCCAAGAAAACTCTTAGTGTCCAAGAGTATGAGAGAGAGAGAGAATAGAATGAGAGCTCCAAAATTGAACTGACTAAAGGTAACTGACAAAAACTATGAACTAATCCTTGTAAGCCTTTTTATTAATAAAGACTCTATTTTCTTTAACTTTCCATTATTTTCCTTCATTTTCCTCCTCACATGTAACTTGTGACCTTTCACCTCCCTTTTCTCCTATTTTCCATTATTTTCATAAATACAATACCAATAAATGTCTCATGCCTTTCCAAAACCTTTGTCATTTCCTTTGCCAATTTCCATATCCATTAATTAATCACAAGTGATCCCATCACTATATTGCTCAACATTTAGCTTGGAATACATGTGCCATGACCTCCACAATCAACACTACATTAAAAAAAATGTATATTCATATCCATTTATATTATTATTAATAATATTATTTGTTTAATAAAAAAATAAAAAATAAATAAACTTAATAATTATTTCAAATAATTAATTGTTAATGAACATTACCCAAATGAGTGACTATGTTGGAATTACTAGTCTACAAGTTTATTATTCCCTTACCTTACTTAACCTAATATTTTTTTTTTTTAAAGTTTATTATTCCCTTACCTAGCATAACCTAATAATTTTACTAAATATATTGAATTTTAGTGTTGAGAAAATTGTTGTTATCATTTGAAACTTCAATAAGCAGAGCTCTCACAATAACTTTTCATTTTACAGGTTTTTTTAATACCGAATATAGTAGATCATAAAAAAAAAAAAAATTCTAATTTAAGAAAAGAATCCTAAAATGACTACGAAACTCATAACTTAATTTTTTTAATAATGGTAACCCAATCATGCCATTCCACTTAGATTCCTAACTCGTTTATATTATATATAATATAATTTGGTTTAAGGATGTTTTAAAATTGTTTTATTTTTGTTAAGAGTTTGTTTTAAACTTAAAAGTATATGGGAGGAGTGAAAGTTTATTTTTTTACAGATAAATAATATAAATAATATGTAGTTTTTGTGGGTCTATACAGCGTGAGTGAGTTTAACGGTTAAGAACATGTGTTTCTTTTAAAAAGGTCACAATTTCAAAACTAGAAAAGGTAAAATATTTACGCTGATAGATCCCTTGTCCCACAAACAAGAAAGTCTCTCATACACTAATTTAATGTCTAACTTAATCTTAATCTTAAAATTAGATTATTATTATTAATAAATTATAGTATATTCGAAATAAACTTCTCAAGTCTTAAAGAAATTTAAAACCCAAAAAATGCAAAGAAAACTACGGATACTTTCGATGGAGTGTGATTGCTATGCAATTTCTTCAACTCAAAGCCTCTCCTTCGAAGTCCCCACGAGAAAGGAATGAGATCCTCGTAGTGGTTTGATGTGACCATGGCCTTTGGAAAGGTCATCAATACTTTCAGATAAATAGATATAGATTCTCACGTAATTGTGCTTGCAGATTGTCACGTAATTGTGCTTGTCATGTTAAATTTTTAAAATGGGTGTTTAGATTACGCGATTGTCATGTTAAATTTTTAAAATGGGTGTTTAGATTAAAGCCAAGTTTTTAAGATTTTTTTTGGTTAGTTAATATGAAATTGTATTATTATTATTATTATTATTATTATTATTATTATTATTATTATTTTATAAAAGAAATACATATCTTTAATTATTAGACCTACTCAAATTATACAGTTTGTATTTCTATTATATATTGTTGTTTCTTAAAACTATAACTCAAAATATATAATATTTGATTATATATTATATTATTTAAGAAGTTCGTTTAAGTGTTAAGAGTGTATTTTTTCGCCGTTTGTATTTCTATTATATATGATTGTTTTTCAAAACTATAGCTTAAAATATTATATACTATATTATTTAAGAAGTTTGTTGAAGTGTTATATCTATACAAAATAAGAAATAATTATTAAAATATTAGATAAGAATTGATTTTAAGTTTTTAATCTTCATGTCAAAGGAATATTATTGTGGTTTAAGTGGTTGATGCTAAGTCTACTTCATTATAAAGGATATTGGAACAAGCATCTTTTTAAGGGGTAAGGTAAATCACACTCATAAATATAAATATATAGTAAAGAGACATTTTTCGATTTTGATATAGGAGTTTGACCTCAACCAATACACCACTCTAAAGGGTATGAGATAAGGAGTGTTATAAAATAGCTCGATAAAAGTTATAGTCTTGACTTATTAATACTTAATTATTAAACATAATATTAAATGATCTATTGGTTTGAAATCTAACATTTATATTTTTCTTTATTGAAACGTTCACACTAATAATTATATAAGATGTCTTGGAATTATGATTGTTGTTACATCAAAATCTACAGGTGTTAGTAAATGGACACATTGCTAGAGTTAATGGATTCAAGAGAGGCGGTTAAGTACATGTCACGAAACACATGGGAGTGGTGGTTAATCTAATGTCCAACAATCTCTCCTAGCTCAAGCCGAGTGTGATTCGAACTCTATAACTTTGGCTTTGATACCACTTGTTGGAATCATGATTTCCATTACATAACAACCCATAAGTGTTGGTAAATGAACGCATTGTCAGAGTTAATGGATCCTCGAGAGAAGGTTAAGCACATGTCGTGAAACACGCGGGGAGCATTGGATTATCTAATGCCCAAAAATCTCCCCCAATGCGAGCTTGGTGTGATTCGAAATCAAGATCTTTGCCTCTGATACCACTTGTTGGAATCACGATTGACGTTATACCAAAACCCACAAATATTAGTAAATGGACATATTTCCAAATTTAACGGATCCACGAGAGGTGATTAAGCACATGTCACAAAACAAACGAGGAGCACTGATTTATCCAATATCTAATAAAATGTGAAAAATACCGTAACTTATTTAGTGCTATAAAAAATCTATATTCTTAATCTTATACTTAAATCTTAAATGAATGAAGCATTATCTTGAAACATAGATGTAAATACCCACATTGTCAATATAGCTTGAGAGGTACATCAAGTTATTACTAAAAGTATGAACGAAAACCTCGAGGAGTTAAGGTTAAAGAAAATTCATGGTTCTCATCCTCCACTTGATATAACCCACCCAAAATTAAATGGAGCATGGGATTGAAGCATAAATGTTGACACCCCTTCTTTTCATTCTAAAGAGGCCAATTAACTCATTATAAACGACATGGACAAAGACATTTTTATCCAAAGTTGTGGAAAACCCATGTTCATGATCTGTTGTTGCTTTTGACAATAAACCAAATATTGCATAGTACTATTTTTTATTTAGAAATGTCGAGACTCACATTCTCATTATGGCTTTGAAAAGTCCTTAAAAAATCAAGTTATTATAAGGAGAAAGAGAAAATATGACAATGATCAAAATTTACAATTAAAAACTATCATTATTCACTGTGCTTAAAAATCCCATGGACCAAGACCTTGATCTTTTGATAATAACCCAAATATTAGACTAGTTGAAGCATGAGAACATAAATATGAACTCTAACATTAACTAGTAGTTTGAAAACTATAAACATAACATTTACTAAGGGTTAAAAGCATCACTTACACCAACATTTGATAAAGTAAAAATCTTGAATCCATAAATAGTATATTATGGAAATTGCATTTTTAATTTTTTTTTATCAACTCAACAAATAATTTGTAATTTAAAATTGGTCAAATTTTATTTTTTTGATATGATAGAATGTATAATATATATATATATATATATAGTCAATTGAGTTTAGTTTGGGTGGAATAGTTGTTATCTCCCATCCATGTTAAAGTCTTGTAAGTTGGCATGTTGATGTTATAGAACAAACTAAATTTGTTGCACTCTTAAGTAAGTCTATATTGAGGGTTGATTTAGTACCAACAACCTTTGTCTTGCCTTTGAGCTGAGAAGGAGACCGACTTTCTTCCTCGAGCGGTACCCAATGGCCCAAATCTTAAGCCTTGGAAGATCTCTCTCTCTCTCTCTCTCTCTCTCTCTCTCTCTCTCTCTCTCTCTCTCTCTCTCTCTCTCTCTCTCTCTCTCTCTCTCTCTCTCTCTCTCTCTCTCTCTCTCTCTCTCTCTCTATATATATATATATATATATATATATATATATATATATATATATATATATATATATATATATAAGCGTTTGCACCTATCTAAGCTAGATCCTAAAAAAATCTGGAGGAAAATTATATCTTATGAAACTAAGGAAAATAATACAATTCTCATAAGGGACTAGTTTTAAAACTACCTCAAAATGATTTATGAATCATCTAAAGTCATGAGAAACATTTTGAGTGTTTCTATAGAAGATGGAGTTTTTCTATAGAAGACATAAAGTTTGGGGTTAAGTTACTTGCAAAAGGAAAGGCTATAGATATCAAAGGCTACCAATTTAAAATATTAAAGTTGGAGGGCTTATCCTCATCCCTCACATACACAATCTCTTCAATTTTGCAATCAAGTAGGGTCTCCCTAAACCCTAGAATAAAAGCCTCATTGTACTTATTTTTTAAATTGGGGAAAAGTAATCCCTCTAATTATAGGACCATTATGATTTGCTCCATTTTAGCCAAGCCACATGGAAGTATTTTGGAAAAGAAGATGAATAAACGACTAGAGAGTCATGAGAAAAGAACTAAATCCCAAGCCAAACTTTTAGAGGCTATCATTTAACTATGGATCACCTCATTACACTTGGGATCATTGTGAATGAGCATTGAAAGGATATTGACACAGTTCCTAGAACTAACCTTTATAATAGGTTAGAAGAGCTAAAATTCCTTTCAATTTGGGAGCTATTGTGGTAAGTTTGCATAATAATGTTATTGCCAAGTTTAAGAAAGATGAGGGTTAGTTGGAAGAAATTAACTGTAATATAGGAGTCAAGCAAGGTTGTCCCTATTACCTACACTTTTTGTCATATAAATTAACAAGTTAAAAGATTGTTGGGAACACATGTTGTGTGAGCCCAACTCCCATTGAAAACCATCATCCTTCTTTTTTACATTGATGATTTTTCTCTTATGGAAATGAGTCCTTATGATCTTGATAAGCAAGTAGGAATCCTCAAGGACTTCTAGTCTACTATGAGGATGGATGTGAACAATGAAAAAAAGAAGAATATGATAACTAAATGCAAGATGATCACTTGAGATACTTTTGTTTATGACAAAAATAGCTTGGAGGAACTACCTTCATACAAATATCTTACAATTAATATCAATCACAAGCTCAATTGGAATTATAGCATTGAGAAACTAATAAATGAAGGGTGAAAATCTTATTATGGGCTTGAAAACAATTATAAATTAGAAAATATTTGGATATGAGATAAGGATAAAATTTTCTTTGAATCTCTTGCCACTCTTGTTATCTTATATGAATGTGAAGTTTAAGGATGTAGTATCTCTACACAATCTGAGAGAAGATAGAGAAAATCCAAAAGAATAAAGGCAATACACCCTATCCTATCATCCTCATAGAAGTGGGAATTTCCCTCATAGAGAGCATAGCGATGATTATGTGCTTAATGTATAAGAACATGATAAAAAAAATAGTTGACAAGAGCCTCCCCAAAATTGCTTCAAAATCTAGCCAGAACCACATGCAACTCAAGTAGGGATGACATAAAGATGCCAAGTCCTAGATAAATCATTGGGAAATAAAAGGAGAGGTTATTATGCAGAATAATAATAATATTAAAATTATTATTACATCTAATTCTATGGAGAATTTTTAGTGCAATAAAGAGAAAGAGGATAAAAAAATTAAGATATATAAGGAAGTTTTCAACCCTAATTTGGAAGATCAAAAACATATCTCTATTTTGATTATTGCAAAGGAGAAAACCAACTGGATAAAATAAGTTCAAACTCTTGCAAGTTGCATAGAAAAATTGAGTGTTGAAAAATCCTGAAATACCATTGGAAAAGAGAATGTGTTATCTTTGTGACAATAAGGGGGCTGAAGATGAAATACTTATCTCTTAAAATTCTCCGCCATATATTCAAATTAGATTACAATTTCAAAATATTTGTCACAATATCAACATTCCTAATTCTATACGCCATCAAACTATAATGATCTATAAATGTTGCTCTTAATGTTTTTTGTTCATATATTTTATTTTATAAAGATATCTAAATAATCCCTTACATTTGTAAATATCTTAATCAATTTTGATCTTAATAAAGGTTAGTAGTCATCATCAGATTAAAAAAAACAAAAACAAATTACTTTTCTAAATGTCTCGATCTTAATAAGTTTTAACCATCATTGTCCTTGTACATAAAAACACTTGGACCAAAAAAATAAAACAATTCACATTGAGAATTGAGACTAAACTAGGAAGTGTTCAAACTTTAATGTGTGGAAAGAGAATTTCAAATATAGCCATTAAGTGTGATGTATCTAACAAATCTAATGGACTTGTCACTAAAATGAAGATATACATTGCAGTAGTAATTGAGATTCGCATGCGAGTGACCTATAATTACAAATCTCATTATTTAGATTGACTAGTCAAAACAATAAAGAAGCTTTAGCATAATAATCAAAGTAGGTTTCATTATTTCTCTACTACATAAAAACTAGAATGCAAATTATGAGTCCCCAATAGTGCCCATCCACTTAAGCTTTTAAATCATCATCGCAAACTTATTAAAAAAAAATTCACTATCAAACCATACAAAAATGATGATCTAAGTCACTAATATGTTTTATATGGATGGGTTTAAGTGGAAAGCATCAAAATAATAACTATCTTTATCCAACCAAGTGTGCACCCATAATGAAGAACGTGCATGATTGATGAGTAAAGGAAAAAGATGTTTGCCCAAGTGTGCACCCATAATGAAGAACATGCATAATTGATGAGTAAAGGAAAAAGATGTTTGCCCGAATTCAGTGAAATTAAATTTAAAAAATACTTTTGAAAAGGAATGCGTGTGGCATGTTTAATGGCAGTCTATTATACTTGATGTTCGGTACAATTATTAGGCTGCATAGAATATAGTCTTCTAACCTGTAACAATAATGGGGTTCAAATCAAAGAAATCATTGTATGCAAGAAATGGAGTATACGTTAAAAGAGTGGGTGGTGACTTGTTACGAAGGATTGCAACAAAGTCTAAGGTATGACGTTGAAACTTGACGGGTGAGTGACCCATGAGTGTTTTTCGGAACATTTAAATATAATTACGTGTAGTTGAGGGTATATGTCAAAATCGTTATCCATATTTGGGGTCACGTGTTATAATGATGTGACTCGTTATAGTGGTCCCACACCATTGATGGAATACCGACGCGACAGGCTATATAACATAGTCCAAAGACTACACTGAGTTAGAACCTAGAATGATAACAACTCTTTTCACTGAACTCAACGCGAAATAACTTTAAAAATTTAGAATATATGAAACTACGGTTAGCATATAAACTGGAATCACTAAACGCGTAGTCTAACGAGGTGGAGGTGGAATCGCTAAACGCTTGTCTTGGTGGAAATTTTGGGAGACTTATAGTCATTAAGTTTTAAGATTTTGGGTGTTTAGGGAGTTTGTGCTGGTATTGAATCTAATTTTGTCATAAAAACATAAGTAAGCATTTATACAACCATATTTTTTTAGACTGGATTTTGGGAATTTTTTGTCGCCCAGCTGAAAATGACACCTTGATAAACAATGGCTCACTAAACTCACACTAAGAGGTTGTTGGTTGCAACTTGCACCATGAACTATTCATTAAACTTTCAAGGAAATTATTCCATTTCACAAGGGTGGACGTGCTTCAGCACGTTGAACTTTTGACTAATTTGACATCAAGTCCCACAACACCAAATATAGACATTGTTTAAACATTACATGTTTTAGAATTTTTGGCTAGAATCTAGCAAAAAAATCGTAAAATATTAATCTTTGTTATCTAACATAGGTTATTGACTGCATATATGGATTCAACACCTAAAAAGACCACTAGTGCACTCAGATTATGGAGAGTTCACAACTCAAACTTGTGATTTCAATAAATTCCAACCAAATTTTGAGAAAATTAGACCAAAAAATATACATAAAAACCTTCCAAAACATATGACAAAGCCCAAACATATCCAAGGGTCCCACTCAACCTTGAATATGTTTGTAGTGCAGTTTCTCCCCCAGTCATTGGTAATGGAATCTAGGAGGCCCTAATTTTCCGGCCTACCATAAATTGCCCACTACAGACACTGTGAGGCCTGTCGACCCCACCATGTGTGTCACCAATGTTCAAAATTGAACACGCCAGTGTCCGTCAAGAGGCCTCCAACACTTCAGAGAAGTGCTAATGTGAAATTACTAGTAAAAAACACTGATTTTTACACATTTAAAAAAAAAAAAAAAACTATATTTTAAAATGCCCTATGAAGGGTTGCTAGTCCGCTGGACATTTTTGAAAATTTAAATTAGTAAGAGGCTACGGCCTACCCGACCACTAGTCCCCCTTAACCTATAGATTCTAGAGTACACTACTACGAGGGTTGTTGAAGGAATAAATAAAATGTAATAGAGTATGGAGGTTGTTGCATCCAACAGTCATAATGGTGGGTTCCACGACCACTATTTTTCCCATGCCAATAATTTTTTTACCAATTTTTTCATCCAATCTAACCGGAGAACTAAGAAAGAGAGTGGGAGAACTGGGATCGAGCCATTTCTTCATGTAGAACTGTGTCTTCCTCTGTAGCTCGAATCTGGTGAGGATTCAGAATTTCAAATTCCAACATTCACATATTCATAGGTATTTTTCCGGCATTGGATATCCTTTTTATTCTCTCCCTTTTATTTTGTTTTTTTTAAACCAGAGGCACTGAAGTATGGTCTCTTCTACCATTGTTTTTTGCCCCAGTCCAAAATAAACCCACATTGAAATTCAATTATCTGCATAGTATTAGGTAGCTATTGAGAAATAGATTTACAATAAAGAACAAAATTACAAAACAACTTTAAGTACATATAGGCAGCATTATACATAGTAAGTACTTAGAGTTTAGCGAGATATATATGCAGCGAGACAACGCTACACCATTTTCTCCATATTTATCATCATCTCACACTCTTCAACATGTCTATATCCATTCTTTAAATCAGACGTCTCACAAAAATGTGACACAAAGCACTAAGATTTGGGTTGTAACTCAGTAAAACCAGGTTTAAGTTAGACAATGGTTTTTGTTATTTAAAATTCCTTTTATTGTTTAAATGGGTTTAACTAAATTGGTAGATTTTTTTTATACATGAGGATTGTGTAGAGTTTTTGGTTAGAACTTGATAAAACTAGGTTGAAAAGTTTTTATACATGAGAATTTTGTGGAGTTGACCAATCAAATTTAAGATTCTAACAAATTCCTATAAATTATGTATAAATTTGATAAAAAATATACCAAAAAACTTTTAACACAAAACACTATTAGAATAATACATACAAGCATACATATATTCACTTGAGATCCTCTGCTCACAACAGATTTTTCCATAAATAGGGTGGTTGTAGCACAAAGGACAACAAGAAAGGTATTCCAAAGTTTTGGCCTTTGGGAATGCATTAATTATATGAGCTACATGCAACCTAAATCCCTAGTTTGACTAGAATAATGAAACATATATGAAGTTGTAATTTATTTTATTCATTTATAACTTGCAGTTGTAAAGGTTCATATAATTTTGAACTGACTTGAATCTGTCAAAATAAAATTCAAATAACAAAACCTTCTAAAATTACATATCTCAAATGACTAAGTTAGCATTATGCATGGAATCCTTGATCTTTTTGTTCCATTTTCGTCCAACCATAATCAAGTTCATTAAATTGCACTATAAAATGGTATGTGTTTGTTTTTGATTGAGGAATTTGAAAGAAAATTTTGCAGGAAAGTTAGTTGTCTATGTGTGTTTAATGTTAGTGAAGTTGAGAGCAGGAATACACAAACAAATATGCCAATTTTGAAGATCTATAAAAGGATTTTATGAAAAGATATACCTTTTGTTTGTTTTGGGGCTGAGGTAACATTTATAATGGGTAGCAAAATTTCTTTAATTTCAATGTGGTAGGAACAAATATGCCAATATTGAAGATCTATAAATGGATTTGATGAAAAGTTATCTCTTTTGTTTGTTTTGGGGCAGAGGTAAAATTAATAGTGGGTAGCAAAATTTCTTTAATTTCAATGTGGTAGGAAAAAACTTTAATGTAAAATTCAGAATAAATAGCCTTGGTGACTTCTGATTTCTTTCCTTTGATGAGATTTTAATGATAGTGAAGCTCAGCTGGTGCACATAAAATAGGGTCAAAATTAAAGAATTAAAAAAAAAAAATTTGATTGATATACATTTCAATAATACATACACCAAATACTTTAATTTCTAAGGCTAAAAAAGAAGTATGATGTAAAAAAATCATATGAAGTTTGCAATAAAGTTACCCCTATTTGAAAAAATGGTTCTTCACCATTGTTCACCCATTTCTTTTCTATTCTTTCATAATTAATGTGTTTTTCTGTCTACGTAGTTCACAATCTTTTGGATGGAAAAGAAATGTGGTAGTGAAAAGTTTCCCAAAATAGGAAAAATGAAGAAAATGTTTATTCTCTCGTCATAAGTAATATCATAAATATTTTGTGTGTTTCATCCAATTGCATCATGTTGATCCAACCCTCTCATTGTTAAATTAAAAGAATACTTCATAATATATTCCAATGGTAAAACTTCTTATTTGAATAGTTAAAATAAAAAGAATATCTCGTAATATATTCCAATGGTAAAAGTTCTTATTCTCGTGGCATGTATAGTGATCAAATTTATGGAATCACATGTTCTTGTATTTTTATTTTTCTAATTTATGGAGATGGATGTTTATCAAATTTATGGAATCAAATATTTTTGTATTTTTATTTTTCTAATTTATGGAGATGAGTGTTTTTTATTTATTTTTCAAATACAATAATTTACAACAATTTAGCATGAAAGCTTTTCAATTAGAACACAAGAAACACAAAAAAAAACTAAATTTATTTAATACAAATTATAAAAAATGAAAAAAGTGAATTTTGCTATTCTTAATTTAAAATTTTAAAGATTTAAAAAAAACATTTTTTTAATAAAAAATTATTTAATATTATCAAAAATTAAATTTATTTTATAACTAGTTAAATAAATATATACCCTTCAAAATTAAATTAAGACTAGCCATTCAAATTTCCTTTTGTTGAGTTGGGCTAACGGTTCCCAGTTGTCAATCCTTTTGTTGAGTTGGGCGAACGGATCCCCAACCGCATGGCTCTCACACGCCTTTGTTGTTCAAATGATGGGGAACACTAGCAGGAAGATTGATGGGTGAGGTCCACCTTGGAGGGCCATCATGCCATGTATGAACTTCTCAAAGTTAAATATGAGAAAGATGACGTCATAACCCTTGAGTGGCTTGCTTTTCACATTAGAAGGCTGAGTTTAGATGGGTATTTCTTTGTTTTGATATAGCTTAGTGTCAACATGTTACTCGGTGGAATTTTGGCTGTTTTTAATTTTTTTAAATTAATTAAAATTGACTATATTAGTTATTTGGGGTTTAGTAATATTAGATTTATTTATATATTTTATAATTCTAGATTTATTATATATTTAAAATACATGTTTAAATATGTAGTTGTTTTTAAGAGGTTATAGGTTTAAAGTTTGAGAGAAGTGGAGTATGTAAGTGTTTTTAGATTTCAGTAGTCAAATTGATGTACGGATGTGGGTCTCTTTTCTCATAAATAAAGGAGTCTCATACACCAATGTTATAACTTTAAAATTGGATTGTTATTATTATTATTGTTATTTTAAATATTAAAATTTAATATATATATATATATATATATATATATATATATATACACACACACAAGAAGCTTAGAATCCTCCATGATTATTGCTCCAAGATGGGCATGAATGTTAATATCAGCAAGACTAAAGTCATGACAGTTAAATCTGAAAGGATCAACTACGCTAATTTAATTTATAATAACAATTACTTGGAGAAGGTTTCCTCATACAAATATTTAGGTATTGGCATTCACCATCATCTCAATTGGAACAATAGCATTGAGAAAAGGATTATAGGATGCTGGAAAACTTACTATGAGCTTGAACACAATTGTAATTCAATTGATCTTTTGGTTTGGAGTAAAAGAAGTTCCTCTTTGAAACTCTCGTCACCCCTATTATTTTATATGGATGTGAGGTTTGGGGTTATCTAGAGAATCATGAAGAAAGATTGAGATGATCCAAAAGCAATTTATAACTCACAACCTCAAGGTTAAAGGAAATACTCCCTACCATATTATCTTGATTGAAACTAGCCTTGCCCACATTGAAAGCATGGTTATGTTTATGTATCTGATGTACAATAAGAAGTTGTACAACATGGATGCCAAGAGGCTCCCCAAAATTACTTATAACTCTAGTCAAAACCCCCACCTTCGACTCAAACGAGGCTGTCATAACGATGCCAAATCCTAGCTCAACCATTGAGGGATAAAGGAGGAGATCATCTTGGAGGATGAGGGTGATATTAATAACACTATTACTTCCAAATTTAAGGATAAGCTATGGGATGATAAGGATTTAGAGGGGAAAAGGAAGCTAAGATATTATAAGGAGGCGATCAACCCCACTCTTTCTATCCATAATTATCTTTCTTCCTTTGACAAGTTCTAAGAACATTTCAACGATATGAACTAACTATCATGAGCTTTGGAGTGAAATTAGGCATTGGTCTGTTCCCAAAACACCTTGAGACGAAAAAATCTGTGCCATTTGAGATACTAAGAGAGTTGAAGTTGAAAAGCACTTTCTCTTGGATTTCCCAACCATTACTCACATCCGTTCTCCTTTTCAAAACATTTTCCTTGCTGACAACCTTATTGACTTGCAAAGTTAGCAAAAATACAATGATATCAGAATGCTTCTCCCCTTCTCTTTTATCGTTGAAATAAACTATGAAAGAGCCTCAATTAATCACTTGCCTTCTTAAGGCCCGATAGAACATATTGGTATTTGTAGGCATGTTGTAGTGGCTACAACCACATTCCAAAATTTTTCATACCACTCAAATTTTGGAGCCTTCTTGTGATCAATCGTTCCATAGTCACTTCTTGGTCAGTTGATGCTTTTAATATCCCTTCTTGGATCAGAAGTGTCGAAAGTCACTTGTTCACACATGCTCAGTCCGCAACCAATTCATGAATACATTCTTTTACGCAAGCTTGGAAAAGCATATCACATTCCATCATGACTGTGCATGTGCGATGTCCAACCCATGTCGACAGTAAGTGTGCATTCACAACAAAAATTTCTCACATTATAGATGTGTTTGTACTTCTATTTCGGTGAGTTTTTCAAGTTGTCATTCCCACACACCTTTGTTTTCACGAGTTTTTCTTTCATGTTTTTGGTTGTCGCTTTTGATTGCCTTCACTCTAATTAGTGTTGTTTTCATGTTATATTTGCTCTGGCATGTGTTACTTTCACTATTGTTCACATATCACAAGGGTCATTCACACTTTATCAATTGGCGTCTTTTGGCATGTTAGCAGTCGCATAATGTATGTATGCTTGTTATGGTGGTTTCAAGGGCTAATCTCTGTGTGAGTGAGTTGGCCTAACCATGTAAACATCAGTTGCACTCATTCCCGAAGTTTTCAGCGTTGTCGCATATGTGTCATCACGGTCGTCGCAATGTGTACCTTTATTGTCACACTTGTCGTGAAGTCATCAAAAGGTTTTCACATTGAGGGAAATATGGTGTCAATGTGTCCGGATGATCTACGTTGTTGTGTTGTCAAAGTGTTTCAAGTGTGTGATCATAGTCAAGTCATATCACCATTCACATCAATATGTTTATTCCCACACTTAGCCAGTTTTCAGAAGTTCCCTAACAACCTAGCCTCATCCCACGTTCCTCAATTGTGCACTACGAGTCGAACCCTAACGCCGCATCCTTGTCCCATGAAAATACACAATGTGCAGTTCTTGCTTTCCAGTACTGCACACTTCACAATTTTAGTGCTCAAGCCTGACCTTACCTCCCAGAACTACGCAATTCATCTTCCCAACTCAAATGCGCACTGCAAAATCTCTATCCTCAAGTTCATCCCCTGATATCTTGATTTGCACAACTGCGTAATGGCCCAACCTTCTCTTCCTTCTATAACTGCATAGTTTTCCTAAGTAGTGCAAAACCTCACAACTAAGCTCACTGATTCTAGAAAGTGCGCAGTTTGTCTCCCCATTATTGTCTGAACTACGCATTGCACAGTCTCAAGGCTCAAGCCTCATCCATGATCTCTTGAACTACATAATTGTGCAATCACCTGGGCTCATCTTCCCTCCATAACTGCACAATTTGTTGAAGTAGTGAAAAATCCCTCAACTTGTCACCCTGAGCTCTAAAACTGCGTAATATTCTTCCTCATCTGGGCCTGAACTACACATTGGGTAGTATCAAGGTTCAAGCTTCACCCTTGACTGCCTAAGTTGCACAATTGCGCAGTCAGTGAGCCTCTCCCTTAGTCTACAACCTGGTTCTGGCTCAGTCGATGGATCATCATGCACCGTCTTAAACTAGGGGTTTATCAGACTGATGTCGTCTTGAATCTTGTCATGAGTGAATTGCAAATGAGGGAACTTTATCATGCTATGGCAAGATGATGAAGAAGGAGATGGAGAAGGAAGACATGCTAGAAAACACATATGGCGCTGAAGAGATAAGATGATTAGAAGGAAAGATTACAAAGGAACACCACACTATAACAAAAGAAGAAGATCAAGATCACATGGAAGACTCCTCATCTTCAAGTCATAAGGAGGAAGATGAGGACATGTATCATAATTTCAATAATACACAAAGAAATAAGCAACAATAAGGACAACTTGGCACTGTCACATCATCATGCAGTACATGTCATCAGTTTCATGTCATGTCTTGTCACAAGTCATCATATGCCACATCATGCTTGTGGATCATGTAAATTGTATTCAAAATGTATTGTAAAGTGGAAGTCCAAAGGACACACATGGAATATGAAGAGTCATGTAAGTTTAAAAGTCATACGAAGTCAAACAGTCATGAGAGTAGTCAAAGAGTTACAAGGAGGGTGAAGCATCACACCTTGGTTATATATACACCCTCATTGTATGAGAAAAGGACATTTTCACCTTGGCTCCTCCCGCAAGGCATTAGAGAGATAAGTTAGTTCTTTTGAGGAGTAAGGAGTGGCTCCAACACTCTACTATTAGAGCTAGTGGTGTTCTTTGTATACATGTGTCTTGGAATTTTTACTTAATATCAGAAGCCCTATGGGCCAATACGGTCTTCATGCATGGATTATGAATGTTGTAATACTTTTCTGTGGATTTTTGTATTTCATGTTCGTTTTCACATGAGCTAAGGTAGTTGAACTATTTTGGTTATTTTAATGCTTATCTTATTTAGAATGTGTTGTGATGGTTGTCATTGTTTTCCCATCCCTGTGGATTATTCCATACGATACTAGAAATATCTTTCTCGTTCATTGGCTATAATGATCGTCACATCCCTTGTGGACTATTCTGGTGGATGTTAGACGGATCCTTTTGGTTCATGTGTGTCTCTTCTTGGGTGGTATTATTACCTCTCTCTTAGAGGCTCGCCTTTTTATCTCCCCCGCAATAGAAGTACATTGACACACATATGATCGAACACTCACCAAGCACACCCCCCTTGCTTTTCTAAGGCACATTTCAGTCCTCTCTCTTACTGACAGTTAGAGCCAAGGTATATCTATAAGAATACATGGAAACCAAGCTGATATTCTGGATGGAGATCCTACTTCGAACGGTGTGAGGTCTGATTGGGACTTCATATCTGGGGGACCCCTTGTTTGAAGGATTTCCAGCACTGTCAACAATGGCGCTAGAAGGAGGGCCAGATAACAAGCTGAGCCCATTGAATCTGGTTTGAACCTCTTATTTAAAATGGCTCATCCTCAAATCTTGCTCCGAGGGTGTTTCTCTAATTTTTCCCTTTATAATTTTCAATCCCTGATGAGCCTCTCTATCACTTTTCTAAGTTAAATTTTGATGGTGAGGATAGAACATCCATAACCGAGCACATTTTTTATTTTCCTAAATTTTGTGAATCTTACGCAATCGATGATGACGAATTTTCTTGCGTACTTTTATTCCTCGACCTTGAAGGTCATGTTAAGAGATGGTGCCATACCTTGCCACCTGCTTCCATTCCTTCCCTTTGTCATTTCCTAGGGGAGTTTCATCAAGCCTTTGCTAGGTATAATCACCAAAATGTTTGTAGAAGAATCAGTCTCTTAATAATGAAGCCTAATGAATCATATGAGGATTTTTCTAATCGATTCCTTCACCTTTTCTATGAAATTTCGGAATAAGATATGAATTGGGATTTCTTGAAACAAGAGTTTGAGCGCTTGGTTTTTATCTCTTTACATGGTGAACCCGAACCCCCTAATTTTCCTACTCCCCCAACTCTTGTGAATCATGAGACACCTCTAATTCAGAGGAGGAACCTACTATTCCCTTTTTTCCTTTTCCTCCTCCTTTTCTAGTTCTGATGAGAATGCCTCCTTGTGATGATAATAATGTTGGGAAATATTCTAATCGAATTCACAATCCACTTTCTCATTCTTATTCTACTTGTCATGACTCAGATTCAATGAAGAAAATTATAGAATGGCTCATGAATCCCATGGTGAAGAATAAATTCTCCACTCCGCAAGATGATGCTATTGTTCATAACTCTAGTCTCGAATCTTATATGGATTTTTGCTATCCTCTATCATCTATAGGCCATGACTCTTTGTACCATGATCTTCTTGAGAAATCTGTTCCACCAACTAGTTTTTCACACTCTCTTGATTTTCGTGTTGCTGGTTAAAATTGCAATCAGATACAAGGCAACCACATTACAAAGGTATAGGAGAAGGAAGGTGAAGAGGATTTCAATCTTGCTTTTATTTTCCAAAATCCTCCATTTGAAGATGATGCACTTCTATTCTTGGATGATTTTCAATCTATTAATCTCGGTAATTAATCAAACGTAATAAATTCTTTCTATGAAGATTATTTTGTTGATGTAAGTGGTGACGAATGCCCAAGTGCATCATCCGATCTTTCGGTTTCTCATGAATATTTTACTTTAGATCCAAAATCTAATTCGGTCAAAGAAGATGTGCTTATCGAAACTTTCTCTTCATCTCAATATCCCTCGTGATCTATCGTTTGCGATGCATCTAGTTGCAACAGAGATACCCCATTATCTTTAAGCCCTTCATTGCATGAGTTAACCTCTCAATTGGAATAAGGTGGTGAGATTACCCATGATGCAAATGAAAATAATCAAATCATTGAGTACTCTTCCCACCCCTCATCATCTCTTCTTTCACATGAAGACAAATCTTCAAATCAACCTCCTCACAAAATTTCTTTGATTCATTCATCTTCTAATTTGTGATCGGAAGAATCTTTCGACTTAAGTAATTTGGTTGTTGAAGTTGAAAAATCTGGTAAAATCTATGACATAGATGGCTGCCATCTGGTAAAATCTATGACATAGATGGCTGCCATCCAGTGAGAAGTGATCTTAGTGAGACATGTGGTAGTAGCTATCTTCACACCATGCATGATCTAGTTCAATATTTAGAATGTGATTTTACAATCCTCGAAACTTTCGGGAGTTGTGAGGAAGTTTCGGCACTTGTCAAGAAGTCGAGGCACTTCAAATTCCATTGATGGTTATGTCAGGATCTCGTGACTCTGGTAAGCGCCCCGAACTACGTCAGATCTGGTTTCTTTCACACAATCCTTCTTTGTTCATGGTTTCAATCGATGTAAATATATGTATGAAATATATTTGGTGTTTCGGATGTAATCTTTAAAAATTGCTAGTTTTGGTTTATGATTGAATTCATAAATATTCTTTAGTTGATCTGTCTTCATGCAAATATTTTGCATCAAACTCTGGTTTGGATTGTGCATCTCTCATAATAAAGTCATGGAATTGCGAATTTGGTCATTTAGAAGACTATCTTTGGCCAAAGAAATCATGTCTATCAGATTCATTCCTTAATAGCCGGCTCTAGGTTCTTCTTGCGAATGTTATGTTGCAAATCTACCCCTTCATCGCATCAGAAATCCTCTTTATCGCATGAATCAAGTTCTTCTCCATTCACCATGTCCTGATTGGTCTCATGCATTTTTTGTGTTGACATCCCTTTTAAATTCTTTTGATGATTACGATGCTTGTACAATTTGTCACCAGTTACAAGAAAATGGTTTTCCACATTTGGATTGTGAGCAAATTGGTTCGATTTTTCAGAGCATTCACAGAGTTGTCCAAATTGAGGTATATTGGTTAATTGCAAAATGGGAATATGATGCTTTAATCAACCCATCTGATCATTATTCTTTCTTCGATGGCTATCATTTAGATTATTATTTTTCCATCACCACATCCAATGACATTTGTTTTACATCCTTCGATCTTCATCATTCAATATCTCACTATTCAGAGTTTTTTCAAGAAATTGAGGAACTTCAACCTTCGTTGATGGTTTTGTCAGGTCCTGATTGTCTTGACATGAATTATGAATATGATCATATCTATTTTCCATCACAAGATTCCCATCCTTGTCCCCTACCTCTAATTAAAATTCATATTTTCAAATATTTAGAGGTTTTCAAGAGGATCATCATGGATTTTATGATCCAATTGTTGAATGGTTGGAATAGTCCTACCTAGCAAGGTCCATAAAAAATAACGAGTTGCAATATTTCCTCACGCTTGCCAAGAAGTTCGGTGCAGATGGAGACTCATCTGCGAGAGGCTTCCAAGGTTTTTATGATTATGCTTTCCATCAGAGAGGTAAGAGTGTGAATTGGGTGAAAGTAGTGGCTGTGACACATCTTTCTTCCCATAGGAAAGACCTTCAAATACTTGTGCAAGTTATTCAAGCTTTTGTCTTTTTTGTTGCACAATAATTTATATCCATTTTAATTGTTCGTATTTTTGTGGATCCAGATCGAGAACAACTATGGTGGCTACATTGGAAATTCCATTATATGTGACCCCGACCTTCTAGCTAGTTAGGTTAGGAGTAGGTATATTTTCATTTTAGTTTACCTGCACATCCATCCTGCATTCGTTTCTTGTAGTTTGTCTTGTGTTTTCTAGTTTTTATTTCACATCATGTTTTGCCTTAGACATTTTCTATTTTGTGCTTTATTTTTCCTTTCTTGTTTTATTGTGTCTTTTCTTTCTATTCTATCGATAAGACCTTGCATGAAGATTATTTGTTTGCTCATAAGGGAATGTGGAAAAATAGAAAAGGACTTTGTAACACTCCAAATTTTTTCTAACTCTCTGTCCTTCTTCCTTGTATGGGTTACATATTTTGGTCGATGATGTTCTGACGGAAAATATGATCCTTGCATTAACAAAAGCCTTGTGCCAAACCATGACCTCCTTATCTATTCTGGAAACCTCATACCTGCATTGATTTTTATGTTTCAACATTTTCAAGTTGATCCAATCACATAGAGAGGGATAAGGGGGAAATTGAAATAAGCAAACCAACATTCAAAGGTCTTATATATGCTTCTATGAAGGGACAACCTCTCCTCTCAATAATTTGGAATCCCTCTTCCACCCATAAATAAATAAGTGTTGATGCACAGTCCTCTTTAAATAAATAAAAAATGTGAAAGAAGAGAAAGGTGTTGGAGAAGGTGGAAATATTGTCGCAGATGAAGATAGGAGGAGCACAAAAGAGGCAACGGAGATACCAAAAGAGAGGTAGCGAGAGATAGCAAAGAGAAGAAAAGGGAGAAGGCAGGGAGAGCACAAAGAGGTAAGCGGAGAGATAGCAAAGAAAGGCAACGAGAGATAGCAAAAAGAGAGGTAGAAAAGTAGCATTATACGAAAGCAATGACAGCAAAAGAAGAGAGTGACGAGAGATAGCAAAAGAGAGGAAGAAAGAGACGGCATTATACAAGAAACGAGCGACAAAGCGTGAGAAGACAAGAACCTAGCGATGGATAAACGAGCAACAAATGATGAAACACGAAATGAAGATCTGCGATGTGAATGCGATGTTTGATTGTGATCGAGGCGATCTGTTTGTATTTGCGATGCGATACGATACGATGCAGTGTTTGTAGTTGCGATGCGATGAAAGTGTTGGAAGACCCGATGCGATGCGATGCAATTGTTTATTATAATGTTTTGAAGGTTGGCACATGGGTACAAAAGAGTTTTATTAAAGCGATGTAGTGCCAAAACATTTCCAAAGGCATTAACGCTATACCTAAGATCCAGTCAAACAAACAAAGGAAATTAGAGTGGGGCCTGCAAGGAAAGCGGTTTTGAAAACCCAATGCCAGTGGGTTCGCGCGACTCTTAATGTGGTAAGTAGATTTGCTCAAAAAAACGCGATATGGGTCATTGATAGAAACATGGTGAAGAGTGGTTTTTAAAAACCACTTTTATCGCGTAATTTCTGAGAATTAAAGGTCAAGGGTCGAAATAATGCGATAGTCGTCCGATTTGATGCGGAGAAGATCCAATGGTGATCGCATGGGAAAAGTGCATGGACGTTTTGAAATGTTAAACAACAGGTATATTGTGAAGCGATATCCGTTGGAACAAGATAGGTGAAGATCTAATGGTGGTCGCATCACACAAAAGGCAGAGTCTTAATGTCAAGGCCTAAAGCGGAAGTGTTGAAGATCGACAGTGGAGATATTATCAGAGATAAAAGATCGACGATGGAGATCTCATCGCATCGGCGATCTCACATCGCATCGGCGATCTCACATTGCATCGGCAGAATGGAAGAACAAATGAACGATAGTTTGAAAGTTGCGATTGTGATTGAGTGATTTAATCGCAACCGTCCGATCTTAATTAACAGCAACCATTGGATCTACAGTGAGTTATTGCATCAACGATCTCTCATCGTGACCGGGCAAGAGAAGAGCAAGGGAACGAGGTTGTTGAATGTTGCGCTTGTGATGATGCAACTAATCACAACTGCTAGATCACCATTTATAGCAACCATTGGACCACAAAATTGTTGAAGTGGGGTCTATATCACCTAATGTGACTACTTGAGATTCAAATGCCACACGGGAAGTACAATGAAGAGAGCAAGATGTGATGCAGTATTCAGCAGCGTGTTGCAGATTTCAACCGAATATAAGCGTTTTCCTTCATGAAGTTTAACTTGATGGGTAAAGGAGAAATATAACATATAACGTTGAAATGCCGAGGTACTGCCTGGTGGGACCCTTCGCTCATCGCATTAGCAGAAATCAGATGACCAAAGGCACAGCGGACCACTGAATGTTGCGATTGCGATTGCGACGGTGAAACTTAATCGCAGCAGTTCGACCGACGATTCATCGCATCGGCATGAAGGCAGAGCAATGGAACAAGCCATTGAAGTTTGCGATTGCGATCCATCGCATCGGAACCATCGCAAAGGTGTCATTGCAATCGGAAGTCATCGGAGGCGGCTCATCAGATCGGGGATAGAAAAGTTCAAGCAAGTGGGCTCGGAAGGTTATTTACTAATGTTAAAAGGTCTGTTATTATATGACCGAGAGTTATTTGGTTTTATAGAAGACATTGTATACATTGGCGTTGAAGTGGTTTTGAACCATATGAAGAGCTTCTGCAATTTAAAATACTGTGAATTTTGATAAAGCTCCCAGATTTGGAACATAATTTGGGAAATGCATTCTACATGCATGGAAAACAGGAGAGTATGCAGAAACTGAAAAAGACAGTGACAGCAGCAGAAAAGACAAATGCACAGCGAGCCAATAATTGAATGGGTTGAATTGAAATTCTTATTGTAACTGAAAATGTAAAGTTTTATTTATTTTATATTGTTTGTGATGCATTGGCAAGACTCCGAAGGAAAAACAAAACTCCACTGAAATATTGAAATATGTATATACTGCTATATTCCTCTGAATGTGCTGGACAAAGAAATGAGAAGGTGGAAGGAAAAGAGTCATGGTTGTTCATTTCGAATTCCCTGTGAAATGCAAACAGTTGTGAGGAGAACACTATAAAGGATGTTGCCGTCATATGAAGAAAGGAGTTAGAGAATGAAAAAGGGTTATAGGGAGTGAAAGATAAAGAAGAAGCAGAGAAGAGCAGAGATGTTGTGAAGATTCGTAAAATGATAGAAGGATTATGAAGGCTGGTGGAGGAAATGAAGTTAAGGAATGCACGTAGTCGATATCCAAGTAACTGCATGTTTTCATGAAAGAAAGAGAGGAAGTTGGTGCTTCAACACTGGTTGTAGTCACAGAAGTCGGGCCAGCTAATGAGGTAGGAGCTTCCGTAGGATTGGAGCCCTGTGAAATAGATGATTGGAGCCCTCAGAAGTTGTAGCTGCAAAATTGAGGTTGGAGCCCTCGTAGTTGGAGCCCACAAAATCATGGTGAGAGGGAGTTGGAGCTGCTTTTTGCATCACAACAATAATAAGATGTGGTTTTCTCCTTTTATGGTTTCCACTTATACCCATGTCTATATGCATGATGATTATGTGTTGATACTCTATATTTATTCTGCTTAATACCTACTGCTCACTTATTAAGATTGATGTTACATTATGTAATATGTTGATCATGAAATGAAGGTGTAAATAAGTTTAAAGAAAAGTTTTAAAAGTCCATGAATGTGTTAAGCGATTCACCCCCTTCTCGGTTTAACTAAGGGTTCAACAATTAGTATGAATTTGGTTCCATACTGTATCAGTCTAACAAGCTTAAAGGAGATCCCTAGGTCACCAAGATGGCTAGTCTAGAGAGGATCTTTCCATTAAATAAAGCCCTTTGTTCACGGTGCCAGTGCCTTTTGGAAAGAGAATGAGGATGTACACATAATGTCTCTAGGAATAAGTTTGAAATTTCTTGTGGAGATTGGGATTGTTAGTGTCTGTGTTTTGATAGTTGAAAATCAAGAAACGGAGAGCATTGAGCAATCTTTAGAGTTCCAGGATCTAGTCCTCCTATTCTCAGAGAGGGATCTCTCAAATGTTTGTTTACAAAGTTTTGTCTTGTGTGATTTGAGTATTGGTTTTAGACTAGTTATTAAGTACATGTGTTTTTTTTTTGTTTGGTTGAATTGATACAGCAGAACATGAAAGATCTAGGAAAGATATATAGAATGGAGAAACATATGGTTCATTGGGCAATGGAGTCAAGAAGAGATCATAACATACTCATCAATGGATATGGGATATCAGAGGGCAAATCTAACTTGGTCGCAGGATCCTTTGGTTTTGGAATGAGATGGACATCAATGATTTGGAAAGAAGTGATTTCTCCTTGAGGTACAAAACATAACTTGAAAAATAAAGAAATATTTGATGAAGCGGGGCTAACCATAAATTCTACAACATTAACAGCAAATGACTTCGAGACAACTTTAGTAGGCTCAAGATTCGGGGAACCTGTTCTCAGATTTCTTTAAGGACTTAGAAAACATAAAAATATTCTTGATAATTGGAGTCATAGAAGAGGGGACAGTCATAGAAGAGGGAACACCTAACACATCTATGATCACAACTATAAAAGACCTTTAAGACAATTGTTTAAGCGAGGACAAAGGGCAAGATCAGAATAGACCTCCTTGACTTACTGTAAACAGAAATAATTCGAAGGGAGACTTCAATAACAGTCTTTAAGTGGCAGCAGACAAGCAGGGAGAACCATAAATCATGCTGAAACCAACTGTTGGAACTATTAAGGAAATAAACAAGCATGAGGCCTAAAGAGAGAGATTAAAGACTCTAAAATACCTCAGCAGAAGAAAACATGAAACAGTGAAGGATGAACAGGTCTAAGGTGCTTCCAGGAGTCATTTCTTAGCCTAAAACTTTCAACCTACTGTAGTAAGAAATTATGGAACAGAATGAAAACAAGAGAAAACATTAAACAGTTCAGAATACTTCACCAACAGCCAAGCTCATGGATCCAATGATAGAGCCTTCTCAGGAACAAGCATGCAACAACATCATCAAGGCTTCCAAGACTTCAATTTGTTCTTCAACTTCAACAGACTATGTATTATTTCAGAGAGTTTCAGTATTACAACTAGTGATCAACCAACCAACAACTTTTTCATCTTCTCCAGTAGTATTTATAGAGAAAATGAGGAGGTGGAATAGGATAAAATATCTTCTAAGTTCAATTAATACAGTGCACTGTCTCTCGGACTTTGAGGGGCTCAATGGAGAAGATTCTTGATATTTCCTCCGTATTAATTGGTTTACATTAACTATTAGGCTTGCTGGAAAGAATTTGTTAACTTCAAGGCTCCTGGTTATCCTTGTAATAACTTTTGCTGATAGTTTACAATAAGTTTCTTTGGTTGAAATAACTGTTTAGCTGTATTGATGCAAAATATCTCCTGGTCTGGTAATAACTTTGATCTTCTTTTGATTTCTTTGAGGTTGTAGGTGGCTCTGTGGTAGCTGGGGGATTTAATTAGCCCCTGATGTGGCAGCATAGGCTTTCTGTCTAATAAAGTACTCATGATTTCTTTAAAATGTGTTTTAATTGGGAGGATTTGGCTTTTGATAATCAATCTTAGCCATAATCCCTGAAGATATGTATTCAATCTTCTGTTCTGGTGTGATTTTGTCTTCTATAGTAATACTCTCTGACTGCGCTTGATTCATGGTGTTTTTTCTGGTGTGTAAGGTTGCGCAGGGGTGATATGGCATCAATGCCTCGTGAAACACCGATGAAACGTGAAGTTTGAACCCTGCAAATGATTCTCTTTGATGGGTCGAAGGCGGGAGGGTCGTCACCCTCTCTTTTGAATTTTCTTCGAACATAGCGAAACATCATTTAAACCCTGCAAAATACAACAAAATGTTATAAAACCACATGTATGGGTAATGACCCGAGGAAGGCACGTGGAGGGGAGCATGGCGGGTTAGATGGCATCATCCAACGGTCGAATTGATTGGAATGAGTCAGGGAAAGGAGGAAGGTAAATCGGAGCAGTCGATCGCGTAGAGATCGACGGTCGGGATCGAGAGTGACTGAACAAAGTGAAACGAGACAAAGGTTTAAAACCTTTGTTTTGGAGAAAAATGATTGAAAAATGAGAGGGGGAGCTCAGGAAAAACGTGGGCCGTCGGATGTGATCGGCCCACGCGACCGACGGTGGAGATCTCATGTAAAAAACCTTATAAAATACTCTCGGACTTTAGATTTTCAATAAAATTAGGGCGAAATAAAACCCCAGGTCCGGAAATGTTGACTGGATGAGGAATCAAGGTGATGAAGTGTGGGCCATCTATTTGCAGATCAGATCGACGGCAGAGATGATTTTAACACTGCATCGTACCCTGTTTATTTCACGGGCATCTTCGGAGAGCGATCACCATCCGATGAGCGGCCTCAGATCGAACGGTGGACGTCAATATCATGGAGTATGTCCAAACTTTAACGCATGATGAGGTGTTATTTTTGAACGGTGCTCGAGGCCACGCGTTGGGTAGTGAAATGAATCAGCTGAAATAGAAAACCTGCCTTAGCTCTTAAAAGTAGTGCGGTGAAATACGCTGGTTTCTGTGTTAAGTGGGCGCGGGGACAGAAGCGATCGTTACTGTAATCCGTCTGAATCGGATCGGCAGTGGAGAAGCGACAGAACCTTGCATTGGTAGAAAACCTTAGGACATAATAAAAACTGAAAAATTTGTATAAACGAAGGTTTATACGTTAGGGGCGAAATATTAATTTTGAATACAGCTTGGTGCCCGTCTGCGGGGCCGTGGGTTATATGGAAAACCATATGATCGGGGGTTTATGGAGGAAGGGCTAATTGCGATCGGGCGATGCGATAAGCGCTTGGAAGGCTAGCGCTTGGTTCTAGCAACAAGGTGTATGGAGGGGAATGGTTAAAGACTTAGCCCAAGGGGGTTTTGAACAAAAATATGTATTTTTTGTGAAGTTTTCAATGTTTTTCAAAGGTTTTGAGGGTTTCGATAAGGCAAAGAAGGATTCTGTAAACCTTATCAAAGGGATTTTGATGAAAGGAAAGGTGGAAAAAGATGAAAATTAAAGATTTCATGGGGGATAAATGGGTTAAAATGAGGTTAGTTTAGAAAGAGAAAAGGAAAGGGAAAAAGGAGTTTGCAGCAGTATTTTTTCTTGGAAATCAACAGGATTTCTGAGTGTGAAATAGGCACAGCAGTAAAGATTTGGACAGAGGCATGAGGCCTTCAAGAGTCTTCAAGAGCCAACACATTTTGCAATAAAATTTGTTCCTTGAAAGCTCAAAAATGATTTAGCCACCTTTTGGTATAACAAATTTCATAGGTGACTACGAGGATATGCCCAAGGGAGACTAACTCGAGAGAAAAGATGCAAACAAGATTTTATAGCTAATACGAAAGCCATGAATGCACTCTTAAGTGGACTCTGTGAGGCAGAATTTATCAAAGTAATGCACAACAAGACTGCCAAAGAAATATGGGATACACTAGAAAACATCCATGAGGGAGACAAAAAGGTGAAGATAGCCAAACTTCAAGTCTATAGAGCTTAGTTTGAAAATATAAAAATGAATGATGATGAAGACATTGCCAGCTTCTTTTTAAGGGTTGCAGAAATTGTGAATAACATGAAAGCTCTAGGAGAAACCATAAAAGAATGTGTAATTGTTCAAAATATTCTAAGATCTTTACCATCCAGCTTTAACCCCAAGGTTTCTGCCATAGAAGAAACAGTTGATTGGGAAACTTTGACCATGAACCAATTACTTGGAAACCTAACAGCCTATGAGATGAGACTGCCACAGAGGAAGTAAAATGTGAGGGAGGCAGCCTTCAAGACAAAGAATAACAAAGAAGGAAAAGAAGATACATGCTCCTACTCTGATGAAGAAGAGGCCAAATTTGTCAGAAGATTGGAAAGAGGCTCAGGCAAGTATAAAGGTAAACTCCCATTTAAATGCTTTAATTGTGGAAGAGTTGGACACTATGCTTCTAAGCGTCCTTATAAGAAGACGAAGAATCAAACTCAAGAGACAGTGAAAACCATATCTAAGAACTGGCAGAAAGGGAATACACACAATTGAAAATCATTGTATGCTCAGCAAGACAGCAGTGCATCTGAAAGCTCAGATGAATCCTCTAATGAAGAGGGAACCTCTGAATTTGTATTGATGGCCAAGGAAGATTTTGAAGGATTCCTTCTAGAAGATGAGGAAGAAGGTGAAGTTGATCTTGAGGGGGAGCTAAGAAGTGCCCTAGAGGAAATAGACAGACTTAAACTAAAGTGCAGAAAACAGAAAGACATTCTCCTCAAATATGTAAGAGAAGAACAAAATTCAGAAGACCTCATTCAGTTGAAAGTAGAGCTTGAAGAAGCCAAGAAGGTAGAAGACACTTTACTTAAGCAAATTGAGGATAAAATTCAGAAGCAAGAGAAATTGGAAGAAGAAGTAGTATATTTGAGGATGAAATTAGAAAACACCCAAGGGAAATTGTCAATAAACACTTCTCAAATGACAAGCTCTGATAAGTTGAATAAAATACTAGATGCTCAAAGATCTCCTCTGATAAAAACTGGGATAGGCTATGAAGGAGAAACAAGTAAAGTCAAAGAAACAGATAACAGGAATATCATTTTTGTAAAAGTTGTTAAGGATAATGAAGCAGCTCAGAAGGTTCTTACAGAAGTAGAAGCCTGCAATGAAGTAAATAGAAACATGAAGGAACCTCAAATGACAAAGAACGAAATAAATAAACAGTCAACTGAAAAAGGCTCATATACTCCTGAATATATAAAATTTGGAAGCTATCAAAGGAGATTCTTCCCCCCTATGAAAAATGTCACTTGTTATGCCTGCCACAAACTGGGACATATTGCTGCATACTGTCATAAAAGGAGAATCGATTCCAACCAGCAAAGGATGCAAAAAGTGAAAAGACTACCTCAAGCAAACAAATGGAGAAGACAACCCTTCATCAAGTACGCTAATTGTTTTTATGGGTATTGTTTTTACTGTAAGGATTTCGGCCATAAAGCCAAGGAGTGCAGAACGAATGGAAAAAGACTGATGTATGGAAACTCAAGAAGATGGATGAACAATGGAAAATTCACTCGTGTACATAATTCATTCAAAAACTTAATCAAATGTTGTGACTAACTTCAAGTTGGGCACAAGTGTAACAAATGTCCTCTCAGAGAATGTGGTCCATCATCTCAGAAAAGGTACCAAACAAAAGGATGCATGTAGTGGAAAAAGAAGGTGAATAAATGTGACCTGGCTCTAATAGCTCAAGACCTGAAAAGCCAATGGTATTTAGACAATGGATGCTCAAAACATATGACTGGAGATAGAAGCAAGTTTGTAACCTTTGATGAAAAGAAATCTGGGAATGTAACATTCGGCAATGATAAAGCAGGGAAAATCAAAGGGAAAGGCTCAATCAGTCTGAAAAATGGAAGAGGAAAGGCTCAAGATGTACTATTTGTGGATGGGCTGAAAGCCAATCTGCTAAGTGTCAGTGAAATATGTGACAAAGGCTGTGAAGTTCTTTTTAGAGCACAAGACTGTGAAGTAAGATCAAGCACCACAGGAAAGACCTTGATCAAAGGTGTTCAAACAGAAAGTAATGTGTACATAGTGAAAGAAGAGAATGAAGCATGCCACCTTAGCAAACTTGAGGAATCATGGTTATGGCATAGAAGATTGGGACACCTTAACTTTGACCACATCATAAGTCTAAGCAAGAAGAATGCAGTCAGAGATATGCCAGTCATAAAGAAGCCTTCAAATACCATATGTAAATCCTACCAACTAGGCAAGCAGACCCGCACATCTTTCAAGACCAAAGAGAAACTATCTACAAGTAGACCTCTTCAGCTTGTTCACATGGACCTGTGTGGACCTTCAAGAACTAAAGCACCAAGTGGAGAATCTTATTTCATGCTGATAATAGATGATTTTTCCAGAATGACATGGGTAGCATTTCTCAAATATAAATCTAAAGCACTTGAGAAATTCAAGATATTCAAGGCATTGGCAGAAAATCAAACAGGATGCAAGCTAAAGTGCATCAGATCAGATAGAGGAGGTGAATTCACAGACTATGATTTTGCAGACCTATGCAATGAGCATGGGATAAAACAACAGTTTACAATTCCAGGTACACCTCAAAAAAATGGAGTGGCAGAGAGACAAAATAGGTTAGTACAACAGATTGCTAGAGCTATGATGCAAGAAAGTAACATTCCCCAAACCTTCTGGGCAGAAGCAGTACACACAACTGTTCACATTCTTAACAAAGCTCATCTAAGACCAAACTGTGACAAGACTCCGTATGAACTATGGCATGGTAAACCAACATAAATTAAGAACTTTAGAGTCTTTGGAAGCAATTGTTTCATAAAAAAATAATGATGAAAGTCTGGGAAAGTTTGATGCAAGAGAAAATGAAGGAATATTTGTAGGATATGCATCCAAAATTAAGCATTACAGGTGCTACAACAAAACACTACACAAAATTGTGGAAAGCATTGATGTAAGATTTGATGAAGATCTACCAAGCAGAACAAGAAACACAAGATGCAGCAATCCACCAAATGATCATGAAGAAGATAACCAAGATAATGATAAATTGAGCAAGACAACAGAAGATACTGAATTAAACTCAAAAGGTCCATCAAGACACACTCAAAAGAATCATCCAGAATATCAGATCTTTTGGGACAAGAATGTGGGAGTCCATACAAGAAAACAGCTTGTTGAACAGACATAAGAAGTATACCTAGCTATGTTATCACAAATAGAGCCAAAGAAGTTTGAAGAAGCTAGCAAAGACAAATATTGGGTGAATGCTATGAATGAAGAATTGGACCAAATTGAGAAGAAAAATACCTGGGAATTAGTTCCAAGACCCAGTGGGAAAAATTTCATAGGCTCAAAATGGGTATTCAAGAATAAGGTGAACGAACAAGGACATGTAATTAGTAATAAAGCCAGACTTGTATGCAAGGTATATTCACAAATTGAAGGTCTTGATTATGATGAAACTACCCCTGTAACCAGAATGGAAGCTATCAAAATGTTTTTGGCCTTTGCATGCTACCATGACTTCAAGGTATATCAAATGGATGTGAAGTCTGCCTTCCTGAATGGAGATTTAGAGGAAGAAGTCTACATGGAACAACCCGAAGGATTCTCCTTAACAGATAAACATGACTATGTGTGCAGATTAAAGAAAGCCTTATATGGGCTGAAACAAGCTCCTCGTGCATGGTATTCAAGGCTGGACAAATACTTGCAAAAACAAGGTTTTAAGAAAGGAGGAGTAGACAACAATTTGTACATAAAGGCTAATGAAAATGAACTCTTAATTGTAGTAGTGTATGTAGATGACATCATGTTTGGTAGCAACAAAGATGAGTTAGCAAAAGGATTTGCTAAAGAAATGAAATCAGAGTTTGAGATGTCAATGATTGGAGAGCTCACCTTCTATTTAGGACTTCAAATTCAACAAAAGAACACAGGAATATTCATTTCTCAAGAAAAATACTTAAGAGAAATGTTGAAAAGGTTTCAAATGGAAGACTGCAAACCTGTGTCAACTCCCATGATCACTGGATGCAAACTATGTGCTAATGATGGATCAACAGATGTAGATCAAAAACTTTATAGATCCATGATAGGAAGTCTACTATACCTAACAGCTTCTAGACCAGACATTATGTTGGTAGTAGGACTTGTGGCAAGATATCAAGCAGCACCAAAAAAAAATCATTTACTTGCAATCAAGAGAATATTTAGATATCTACAAGGTACTTCACATTATGGCCTATGGTATCCAAAAGGAAAAAAATTCACATTGACAGCATACACAGATGCAGATTGGGCCAGCTGTGTGGATGACAGGAAAAGCACAAGTGGAGGTGCATTCTATTTGGGAAAAATTCTGGTGGCATGGCTAAGCAAGAAGCAAACTTCTATCTCTCTATCTACAGTAGAAGCAGAATACATAGCAGCAGCAGCATGTTGCACACAAGTAATGTGGATGAAACAAACTCTCCAAGACATGAAGGTAAGCATTGATGAACCTATTTCTATCAAATGTGACAATACAAGTGCAATAAGTATATCAAAAAATCCTGTACTTCATTAAAAAACAAAGCACATCCCAATCAAGTACCATTTCCTCAGAGAACAAGTAGCACAGAAAGTAGTGAAGTTGGAATATGTACCAACAAAGGAACAAACAGCAGACATATTCACAAAACCTCTTGCTAAAGAACCATTCGAATATCTAAGAGACAAACTAGGGGTAGTGTCTGCAGATGTTACTCTCTGACATGAAAAGAAAGCATCATTCCAGGGGGAGATCAGAAAAGAAAGCATCATTCCAGGGGGAGATCAGTCAACAAATATTGTGACAAAAGAGCCAGAGCAAGTGAACAGTGCATGGAACGGGTCCTCAAGATCAGAGTATTATGGACAAGATTCAGAAACCACACTAGGAAGGGAGGAAAAGCAAGAAAAAGAAGATAGGCATAGGAAGTCCTGAAGGAAGTATTGAAGTATTGGTGGAGGATTTCCATCAATGTCGAAGGGGGATATTGTTGGAAATATTGTCATTGATGGCAAAGGAGAAGACAGGATTAGCACCTGAACTATCACTAAGGCAAAAGAGCAAAGAAGATCCAACAATAAGGCAAAGGAGAAGACAGGAGGAGCACAAAAGAGAGGCAGCAGAGATAGCAAAAGAGAGGCAGAAAGGAGCAGCATTATACAAGAAACAGAGGCAGCAAAGGTAGCAAGGCAGACAAGGAACAGAGGCAGCGGATAAAGCAGAGGCAGCGAATAGAAGCAGAAGCTGTGTAATGAAGATGCGATGCGATGCGATGCAATGCGATAGGTTTGCAATGCGATGCGATGCGATCGCATATTGCAATCGACGAAACATAAAAAAAATAGGCAGAGCAGATGTGATGCAATGCGATGTGATGATATGAGTACATGAGTCCTATAGGGAAAGTGTTTATTATAATGTTCCAAAGGTTTTCTCATGGGTACAAAAGAGTTTCATTAAAGCAATGTATTTCCAAAACACTTCCAAAGGTGTTAATGCTATGTTAAATAACAAAGGCGGAATTCAATTGAAATAGAATCGTGAAAAGAAACGGAACCTTGAGCAAAGAGGAAGTTGGAACCATGAAAAGCGGTTTTGAAAACCCAATACCAGTGGGTTCGCGCGACTCTTAAAGTGGTAAGTAGATTTGCACAAAAAAACGCGATATGGGTCTTTGATAGACACGTGGAAAAAAGTGGTTTTTAAAAACCACTTTTATCGCGTAATTTCTGAGAATTAAAGGTCTGGGGTTGAAATAATGCGATAGCCGTCCGATTATATGCGGAGAAGATCCAACGATGATCGCATGGGAAAAGTGCATGGACGTTTTGAAATGTTACACAACAGGTATATTGTGAAGTGATATCCGTCGGATCAAGATCGGTGAAGATCTAACGGTGGTCGCATCACGCGAAAGGTGGAGTCTTAATGTCAAGGCCTAAAGCGGAAGTGTTGAAGATCGACGACGGAGATCTTATCGGAGATAGAAGATCGACGGTGGAGATCTCATCGCATCAGCGATCTCACATCGCATCGGCGGAATGGAAGAACAAAGGAACGACAGTTTGAAAGTTGTGATTGCGATTGAGCGATTTAATCGCAACTGTTCGATCCCAATTAACGGAAACCATTGGATCTACAGTAAGTGATTGCATCAGTGATCTCTTATCGCATCGACGCAGCGGAAGAGCAAGGGAACGAGTCGTTGAATGTTGCGATTGCGACGGTGCGATCCAGTCGCAACCGTTAGATCATGGTCGATTGCAACCATTGGATCGTAAAGTTAATTTGGTGTGGGGCCTACTGGATTTCAAATCCGAAAGTATAAGGTTTTTCTTCGTTAAAGCACATCGATGGGTAAAAGAGAAATATAACATATAATGTTGAAATTCCAAAGTACTGTTTGGTGGGACCCTAGCTCATCGCATCGGCAGAAATCAGATGACCAAAGGCACAGCGGACCACTGAATGTTGCGATTGCGATTGCAATGGTGAAACTTAATCGCAACAGTCTGACCGATGATTCATCGCATCGGCGTGAAGGCATAGCAATGAAACAAGACATTGAAGTTTGCGATTGTGATTCATCGCACAGGGTGTCATCGCAATCGAAAGTCATCGGAGGTGGCTCATCGCATCGGCAGATAGAAAGAGTTCATCAAGTGGGCCCGAAAGGTTATTTTCTATGTTAAAAAGGTCTATTATTATATGCTGAGAGTTGTTTGGGTTTTATAGATGAGCATTGTATATGCGTTGAGTGGTTTTGAACCGTATAAAGAGCTTATGCAATTTAAAATATTGTGAATTTTGATAAAGCTGCTAGATTTGGAACATAATTTGGGAAATGCATTCTACATGCATGGAAAACAGGAGAGTATTCAGAAACTGAAAAAGACAGTGACAGCAGCAGAAAAGACAAATGCCCAGTGAGCCAAGAACTGAATGGATTGAATTGAAATTCTTATTGCAACTGAAAATGTAAATGTTTTAATTGATTTTATATTGTTTGTGATGCAAAGGCAAGTCTCCGGAGGCAAAGAAAACTCCACTGAAAACCGAAATTTGTATAAATTACTATATTCCTCGAATGAGCTATACAAAGAAATGAGAAGGTAGAAGTCAAAGAGTCATGGTTGTTCACTTCGAATTCCCCGTGAATACAAACATGATGAGGTGAACTCTATAAATGATAATCATATTGATATGCATTGAGAGGTTAGAGAATGGAGAAATGAGGCAGAGAGTGTAAGAAGAAGCAGATAAGATAGAGATGTTGTGTGATTCGAAATGATATAAGGCATATGAAGGGGTTGGTGGACAAATGTGCTGAAGGAAGGAACATACCAGAGGGTTTGCCCGTAAATCAACAAGTGTTTTTATGAAAGAGTAAGGAAGTTGAAGCTTCCATATCAAGTTGTAGCTTGATAGAAGTCAATTGTAGCTGGTTGAGGTAGGAGCCTCCTGTAGGTTGGTGCCTGCATAAAATTGATGGGAGTTGGAACTTCCTTGCAAGTTGTAGCTTGCAGAATTGAGGTAGGAGCCTCCTGTAGGTTGGAGCCTGCAGAAAATTAGTGGTGAGAGGGAGTTGGAGCTTGCCTTTGCATCACAACAATAATAAGATGTGGTTTTATCCCTCTATGGGTTTCCACTTATACCTGTTGTCTATATGCATGATGATTATGTGTTGATACTATGTATTTACTCTGTTTAATACCTGCTTCTCATTTATTATGATTGCAATACATTATGTAATATGTTGATCATGAAATGAAGGTGTTAATAAAGTTTAATGAAAAGTTTTTAAAAGTCCATGAATGTGTTAAACTGATTCACCCCCCCCCTCTCAATTTAACTAAGGGTTCAACAAAAGGATTCCTATGCAAGAGAGGTGAATGTAGCAACTCCATCAAGTACTTTCTAGGCTTGGCTGGCAACGAAACAATGTTCGTTTTCTTGAAGTGACTCTCGCTAGGGTATTGAATATAGGAATACTAGTAGTGGAGAAACACCGCAGATGAAAAATATTCTGAAAATCTCAAGCTCACGAACTTCATTATGCTATCCCGATTCAATAAAATTCTCGTGGTCATTGGTCTTATGTTTGTGTTCAATCGAGTAAAGGAATGAAGGGGAATATGTTTGTGTAGGGGGTAAGTGGGAAGCCATGGTAATATGAATGATGAATCCAATACTTCATGAATAACTAGAACTTGTATGAAATAATTTACCAAGGCAGAGAAGCAGAGTTCTACTAGTTTGTCTCTAGTGTTGTAGCGACTACAACCACCCTCCAAAATTTTGCATAAGCTCAAATTTTGGAGCCTACTGTAGATCGTGTGATAGGTCATTCCATAGTAACTTCTTGGTCAGTTGTTGCTTTTAACCTCCCTTCTTGGATCATAAGTGTCGAAGTCTCTTTTTCACACATGCTCAATCCACAACAAATTCATGAGCACATTATTTTACGTAAGCTTGACAAGCATAGCACATTACATCAAGATTGTGCCTCGTGCGGGATGTCCAAACCATGTCGCATACAATCGCTGCACAAGGTCAATGATGTTTTCTCACATTATAACATGTTTTTACTCTATTTTTGTGAGTTTTGCAAAATGTCGCTCCTGTGCACCTTTATTTTCGCAAGTGTTGCTTTCATGTTTTCGGTTGTGTTCTTCACTTTCCTTCACTCTAATTAATGTCATTTTCATGCTATCTTTTCTCTGGCATGTATTACTTTCACTGTCATTCATATATCGCAAGGTTTGTTCGCCCTTTAGCAATTGGAATCTTTTGGCATGTTAGCAAGCACGCAATGTATGTATTGATGTTATGGTGGTTTCAAGGGGTTATATTTGTATCAATTAATTGGTCTAACAATGTAAACATCAATCACTCTCATTCCCAAAATTTTAAGCATTGTCCCAAAAGTGTCACCACATTCGTCGCAAAGTGTACCTTTAGTGTCACACTTGTCGTGAATTCATCACAAGGTTGTCGTATTGAGGGAAATATGTTGTCAACATGTACGAATGATCTACATTGTTGTTTTGTCAAATTGTTTCAAGTGTGTGATCATAGTCAAGTCATATCACCATTCACAACAGTATCGTTGGTACCACACTTAACCAATTTTCAGAAATTCCCCAACAACCTAGCTGTTGGTTTGGATAGAGGTGACTTTTTATGGACAACTCTAGTGCTCCGTCATTTAATTATCAACTCGCGGTAAGTATTTTTATTTCAAGAGTTTCAGCATGGTATATACGAGTCAGCTGGTCTGCAGATGCTCTTTGTCAATTGTGAAGAAGGAATCACTAACTTCTTGAATTGGTTTATCCTATGAAGGGTGACTTGGATGGATCTTTAGCCTAAGGTTGAGCAACAAGATTTTGTGTTTCTCTACTGGAGAAAAACAACAGCTTAACTGAATAGAAAAACAATCTAAATAAACCAAGCAGGCATTGAAATGATAGTAATGGAATTAAACAGAACAATAGTCTAGCTAAGTTACTTAGAAATAGAATTGAATTGAATCAACGGTCTAGTTAACTAAGCAACAATGAAGCAGTAGTATGACTAGCTGTGCAATAATGAAACAACAATATAACTAAGCTTGGCGATAATGGAACAATAATATAACTGAAATAGATTAAATAACTCGTACAACGGTGATTAAGTAATTTTGCAATGGAGTTCTCTGTAAGACTTAATTAAGCGACATTGATTAAATAGTTAACTGCTTCATTATGCTAGAAAGAGATGTAATTCAGAGAGACAAATAATGCTAAAATCAACTGATCTATGATCTGGAATTCAAATGCAAAGACAACAAAAGAACTAGAACTGTTTAACAAAACATTTCCGTAAATACTTATCCTACTCTAAGAACGTAGTTTCTAACAATCTTAAAGAAAGAGAACTGTAATTGTATTGAATGGAGATATGCGTTACACTGCATCAGAGTCACAAATATTGGTTCTGTAACTGTTCAGAATATGAAAACGTGTGTGGAGCTCCCAGAGGTTGGGCCCAGACCACCAGAAGCCTCAGCACTATAAAAAATTTAAAAGATGATGATTCAAAACTCTATATCACATCTAGTGATGTTACAAAACATAATTAGATGGACTGTTCCTGATTTCTCTATTACAAGATGGATCTCCTATCCTGTTCTTCCCTCCTTCCTCCTCTGTCATTTTCCCTTTTAAAGGTGATCTTCGATAATTTTGAGAGTCTTTCTCAAACGACAACCTGCTACGTGTGGCTGTCGTTTGAGTTCTTGGACTCGGATTTGCTTGTTCGCCTTCTACCAGTTGTTAGAATTGCTAGGACCTCATATGCTCACGTCCTATTGGTCCAGGCATTCTTAATTTCCTGCACATAAAGACAAAAGGAGTCAGTTTCTTATTATAAACCATCCTTTTCATCATTAGTCCGATTGTTCCCATTTTCATGATCTTTTATTCCTTATTGCTTAATGTGAAGAGGGATTCCATCGAAATTATAATATAATTTGAAGTATTTACAGGTGAGAATCATACCTTAATCTGGGCCCAACATACTCCCCTGCTTACCTAGTTGCATGTCCTCATGCAAACAGATGATTAAGGTGTAGCTGTGTTAAAGAGTAGGCAGGGGAGGCCTTCTTGTTGTGTGTCCTATAGCCTTGTTTCCTTTTTATGAGTACAAAGGCAGCGCTTGTGGCTCCTTCTGGAAATTCATAATTGTGATTATACTCTTCAGGAGGAAGCTAGAGGAGAGGATTACTGTATCTGCATCCCAACCAGGTAGGCCCCATGCTGTAGACTAGGATGCTATATAAATGGAACCTAGACGTAGAAGCCTTGAAATTCCTGTAATTGAATGGCTCCCTATTATTCACATTGTTTGTGGAGGCCATCCACCGTTGCTTGGCTGCTGCTAAGGCCGCTTCACAGATGTCCTCAAAGTAGTCTCGTGCATTTTCTATAATATCTTTATGGATAGGCCCCATCCTAGACCTCACACTTGGCCTTCTCATGAAGTTCTTGTGTTGGATGATCAGCTGCAAGGGTTTCGTAGGCTCCCCCCTGACCCATAAATCTAGACTATGTTCTCTTTTCTGGAAGATGTCGTAGGCTTTGGCCCTCCTGATCTAGTTTTTGGCAAATGAAAGGAAGGCTTGCAACTGTACATCCCCTATGAAGGGGCTAAGGTTACTGTCAGTGTCTTCTTCTAAGAAGAATTTATGCATGTAGAGCTCGCACAAGAGGCACTGGACCTGCTCATCCTGATCGTTACAACATTGGAAAAATGATTCTATGGTCCTTAAGGTGGTGGATTTCCTTTCTGTAACAGCTTTAAATTTCAAGAGTAGATACCGTTCTGTTAGGAACATGGCATAATTGGTTGCCGGAGCTCTGCATGATAAAGCATCATCATATATAGAGAAAATTATAGAGATTTTCTTCTTAGCTTGCTCTACCTATTCTTGCACTACTTTAACCTTTGCCTGCTCTCCTCTAAGCTGGGCGAATGTATCATCTTTTGTGACAGAAAGGTTAGTGGACTTCTTTTGTAGTGCCTGATATTCTCGTAATGGCACTGCCTCCTTTCTGCACTGTACCAGTTCATGACATACTAGTACTAGCTCATTTTGTAATCTCTGGTTAGCAGCTATCTCTACTAAATGGGCATAGGCAGGGACTTCCTCTGTTTGGATCCCTTTTTCTTCCATTACCTTCTGCTTAGTTTGGGTGGATGTTTCGATGCTGTTTACCAGTTCTGTCTATACTTCAGCTTCGGTGGTGTCTACCAGGTTGATCTGTACTTCAATTTTAGTAGTGGTTATAAGATTGGTTTGTGTTCCAATTTCCATAGTGCTGGCTATGTCGGTTTGCATTTCTCTTTCAACAGTATTTGTTGGTTCTGTTTGGATTCCTACAATGGAGGTGTTTTTCTTTGCTTCCTAGCCCTTCTTTCATTTTTCAGTTGTTTCCTTAGATATTTCACCAATTTCTCCAAGCTCTTGGAGGTCTTTCTTAATTTCTTAGTTCTTCTCTTATCTGAGCCTTCACCTATTCTTGCCTCAGTAGGTGATAGGGGGGTAGAATTCTCTCTTTCAGGGGTAGTATCAAGAATGATGTTTCTGATTACATTTTCAGAATTTACCTCAATGTGAGGGTCCTGACTAGGAGGAGCGATGCTACCTCCTGGTGAAAAAGGGGTTGTCTCTGTGTGCGTGCTCTTCTCCACAAGGACAGTGTCACCCAAATAATCATGTGATTCCAATCTCTCCTCTACCTGTCCATCACTATATACTTCATAATTATCAAAGGGAGACAGAGCCTCATCAATTTTTGGTTCCTCTTGGTCAGGTAGGATGTTAGTATGACCAGAGCTGCTGGGGGAGGTGGTTTTATCAACATATCTCTCTTGCTCCCCTGCTTCCAATGAGTTTCTTAATTAAAATTTTGTCCTTATTTGCCCTAGGACTCGAGCCATTTATTCCTCAAATTCTTGTAAGGGTGCATGGGATGGTTCTTCTTCTTCTATGGTGTTCGAAGTTCCCTAGAGTGTTCTGGGCCGTTTCTGCATGTTTGGCTTTGATGTTGAGGTTCGGGTTATTTTTATTCTTGGAGGATTTACCTTAGGGGGCTTAGTTTCAGTTCCCTCGGGGTTTACTTCTGGTTCCTGTGCTTCTGGGTTGACGAAATTGTCCCATGCTATATGCTTCATATCTAACTCATGAATGATGATTAATTTTATTAAGCCCTGGTGGCTAACCACTGCTTTGGGCTTCTTGGCCTTTCTCAATCGAACAACAGTATCATGCAATATGGAATTCAAAAAGGCAGGCAAATTAATTGAAATTTTTTGTTTGAGTGCAACTAAAAGTTTGAGCTGTCAAGGTTTTGCCACATTCCGATGCCCTTCGCATGTAATGAATTTTTGGATGAATGCCGCCAACTCCTGCCATGACTGGTGTAAAGAGGTAGGGCTAATTCCTCTAGATTTTAGCTCCAATGGTTCATCTGAGTCCTGGTATACTGCTACTGCTTCTCTCAGTAGGAGATGATTTTCTGCCCATCTTTCCCCTTGCACTGGATTCCAGAAACTTTTTCTATGATCTCCTATGTAACTGGTATAGTTCGGCCGTTAACTCGAGTCTTCCCTTCCTACAAATTTTGCAGAAATTCAATTGCAATTCTCGTGTTGGGTCCTTGTAGTCTATGTACATATGTCATCCACCCAGCTCTTTGGAGGATGGCACTTGCCACTTCTGAAATCGGAAAATTTGAAGGCTTGCTTTGAAGGGTATTTCCTCCCATGACTGATATGCTTTTTTTCTCTGCTTATTTTTCTTCTTGACTCTGTTGTTCCGAATGAGTGTTGTCTGTAAGCAGAAGGGAGACTGTGGTTCTGTGTAAATAGTATTCATGCCTTAATTGTAGTGTTTATCGATGCGTCTGACGGGATTTGTGTAGGGATTTCACATGCTTGTAGAATTAAGGCCAATTACACCCCCTCTTTTGAAGAAAGGGCGCCTACACCCTCAAGTACAAGAGAGATTTGGCTAGTTATGAATGTGGACATGGGAATGTCAGAGTTTGGTAAATCTGCGCGTGGAGGATCGACGGTTAAGTAATTACTACATATGGAGCAAAAGGTCATATTTAAAAGTTTTCATAATTGTATTTTGTGCAGAGATGACCCGAACACGAGAGAAAATAGTATTGCCATTATTATGATATGATGTCTTTGCACGATTGAAAAGTTATGATGGAAGCAAGACTTAGTCAAGTAATGATTGGCGTTGTCTTTCCAAAGTTAAAAATATGTAAAAAAATCTTTGTTATTTATTCTTATGGTAAGTCATAATTGTCACTAATTTGGGTAATAGCTTTGTGGTAAAAGAAAATGGAAGACAAGGTGTATATAACAGTAATTGGTTATTAAGGGAGCATTCTTTCATACCACAAGCATAGCCACTGCTGCCAGCAGGCGTCCATAGCCTCGACAGGGTTTCTATTTAACCCAAGGAATGAGCCATGATCCCTATGTAAGAATAGTTGTTTTTGCCAAATTAATAGAGAGATCACCATGCTGGTATGGTAGCCAGGTAATCATGGTGCCATTCACTAGAGTTGTAGCAAAATGATCAGGCCGGCTCATGATGAGACCTCCTATCCTTCAAGTTGCTAAGAAGGTCATTACCCTGGTGTGGTTGCCATGATGGGCATGTCAATTGCTACACTCCTATGAACATGGTAGGCTGGCTCGTGATGAGACCCCCTATCCTCTCTTAAGATTTGGAAGTAAATGTGGTGTTTTTTTTTGGATTTTAACATTTTGATCTATAAGGAGGTCACTGTGCTGGTGTCGTAGCCAGATAGTCACAATGCCATTCACTAGAATCGTAACAGAGTGATCAGGCCAACTCATGATGAGACCTCCTATCCTTGTAATAGTTGAGAAGGTCATTACCCTGGTGTGGTAGCCATAATGGGCATGTCACTTGTTCAATCATTATGATCATGGTAGGTTGGATCTTAATGAGACCCCCTATCCTTTCTTAAGATTTGCATGACACACAATGATTACTAAGGGAGGCTCATTGACTCCTTAAGAGTGAGGGATGGTGAAAGAAGTAGAAAAAACTAATACCATTGATACCCCTTGTTCCATTTCTTCATGTTATAGGGACATATTACTCGAATAGTGCAAAAAGACATATCTTTATAAGGTCCTGACTTGTTTAATATCATATTTGAACTGTGGGTGACTTAGCCTCTTATATTCATGTGTGCATAATATCAGCTTCCTGTCTAAGAATTATAGTGCCAAGGGACATCATATTTTTAATTTTACCATTTTCCTTCTCTCTTTCAAGTGCCATTCCCTGCTCAAGGTTACTCAATTATAAAAAGAATGGCTATTAAGACATTAAGCAAAGGATTTTTTAGATAAAACGCTCAAAAAATGGTTGTTTTAGTGGAAGGAACAACAACGGTTCAAAGATGGAACAACAACCGTTTCCGAGTTGAACGTCAAAATTAAGAGTGCGAGAAAAAATATGTTTAATTTGGTTGAACCACTGCCATTCAAAAATTGAACAACAATTGTTCTGGAATTGAACAAAAAATTTAAAAACGCGGACAAAAAGCTGTTCAATTCGGTTGAACCGTTGCCGTTCAAAAATTGAACAACAAAATTTAAAAATGCGGACAAAAAGCTGTTCAATTCGGTTGAACCGCTGCTGTTCAAAAATTGAACAGCAACTATTCTGAAATTGAACAAAAAAATTTAAAAATCTGGACAAAAAGCTTTTCAATTCGGTTGAATTGCTGTAGTTTAAAAATTGAAAAGCAGCTATTCCAAAATTGAACAGCAAAATTTAAAAACGCGGGCAAAAAGCTGTTCAATTTGTTTGAACCGCTGTCGTTCAAAAATTGAATAGCAGTTGTTCCGAAATTGAACAACAAAATTTAAAAACGTGGGCAAAAAGCTGTTCAATTCGGTTGAACTACTACTGTTCAAAAATTGAACAACAGCTGTTCCAAAATTGAACAACAAAATTTAAAAATGTGGGGAAAAAGCTGTTCAATTCGGTTGAACCGCTATCGTTCAAAAATTGAATAGCAGTTGTTCCGGAATTGAACAACAAAATTTAAAAACACAACAAAAATCTGTTCAATTCAGTTGAACTGTTGCCGTTCAGAAATTGAACAGTAGCTGTTCTGAAATTGAACAACAAAATTTGAAAACACAACAAAAAGTTGTTCAATTCGGTTGAACTGCGGCCGTTCAAAAATTGAACAGTAGCCATTCTCGTACTGAACAACGATAATAAAAGAACACAACACAAACTTGTTCAGCTCGGCTGAACAACAACCATTCGAAAAATGAATCGCAGTTGTTCATAAACTGAACAACTAAGTAAGAAACTAAAAAAACAAAAAAAACAATCTTATGATGAAAAATGGATTGCAAATGGGAAAAATGTACAACAAGAAAAACAATTATATACATTATTTACAAGTGATGCTATCAAACCTTCTCATGTACTTGAGTTTGTGGGGGTGTCACCCCCTTGCACCACAACTTGGATGGTGGGATCGTTTCGTGCCTGTTGAATAGAAGGATTATTTCGTGAGAGGTTTGTGATAGAGGCGTACTCTATGCCCGTTAACTCGAAATGTTGAGCTAGACCCGTCTATAGTGGTCAAGGTGAGGGTGCCATTGCTATGTACTTCCTGAATCTCATATGGCCCAAGCCACCTTGTTTGCAGTTTTCTTGGAAAGTCTTGGAATCTAGAATCATAGAGGAGTGCCCAATCTCCTTTTTGAAATACCTTATTTTTTATTAGGTTGTCATGCCACTTAGCTCGTTTTTGTTGAATGGTCATTGTGCATTGCAGGGAAAGAAGTCGAATTTCGTCCAGTTCATTTATTTGTTGGAGTATTTTAGCTTGAGCGTCTATTAAGTCCAATCCCACTTCCTGGACCATTCTCAGTGTTTTAATTTCGAATTCAATAGGGAAGATATGTTCTCTCCCAAATACTAGCTAATATGGTGAATATCCGGTGGTATTTCTCCAGGTTGTTCGATAAGCCCATAAGGCTTATGGTAGTCTAGTGGCCCAGTCTCGGTGGCGTACTGCTATTGTCTTGGTAAGGATTGCCTCCAGGACTTTGTTAGTGCTTTCGACTTGTTCGTTTGCCTGCGGGTGGTAAGGAGACGTAACTCTATGAATAATATGGTGATTTCTTAAGGTAGATATGATCTTATTGCTTGTGAATTGTGCCCCCCCATCGGTTACCACTTCTTTTGGTAGGCTGTATCGTACGAATAGTTCGAAGAGAAACTTGATTACTGATTCTTCCGTGGCTCTTGACAAGGCTACTGTTTCCACCCATTTGGTGACATAATCCATGGCAAGTAATATGTGGGATTTTTGGTTTGATGGTGGATTGAATGGCCCAACGAAGTCCAAGGCCCATCGTTCAAATGGTTCCACTACCAATTGTGGTTGTAGCAACATTTCATCAGCTTGGCCTGGGTGGCCCATTCTCTTGTAACTATCGCAGGTCTGTACATACTTCTTTGCATCTTTGAAAATCGTAGGCCAGTAATAGCCTAATTTCAACACTTTATGCCTTGTCCGTCATTCTGCGAAGTGGCCAACACAGGGTTCATCGTGACAGGCGTGTAAGATGTCGTGGATTTCATCTTCCCTTATGCATTTGCGTATGTGCATATCAGCCCTTGTATGGAATAGGTATCCTTCAATCCAGGAGAATATTGCGCTGTGCTGTACAATCAATTTTCGTTCTCTTTTCGTTAAATGTCTAGGTAGTTTCCCAACTGCCAGATAATTTGCCACATCTGCATACCATGGTGTTTTAACTGCTACAAAAAACAGGTTTTTGTCAAGGAATTGATTGTCAACTGTTAATGTGTCGTCTATCTTGGGGACTCTAGACAGGAAGTCTGTGACCACATTTTCCTTCCCTAGACGGTCTTTGATTGTTATATCGAATTCCTGCAATAACAATAGCCAACAAGTTATTTTTCCATTCGTGATTGGTTTATTGGCTAAATATCTCATAGCAGAGTGGTCAGTGTACAGGAACACTTGATATCCGGTTATGTAGTGCCTGAATTTATTGATAGCATAAATTACAGCCAGGAATTCTTTCTCGGTTACTGTATAGTTTAGCTCGGCGGGAGTAAGGTTTTTGTTGATATAATAAATAGCATAAGGTTTCTGGTCTTCTTCTTGGCCAAGGACTGTTCCTATTGTTGTATCAGATGCATTGGAAGAGATATGAAAGGGAAATTTCCAGTTAGGACCACGCAGGATTGGTGCTGTGGAGACCAACTTCTTCAAGTCTGTAAAAGCAGTGTCATATTTTTCAGTCCAATGGAATTCAAAATTTCTAGTTAAAGCATACAAAGGTGTAGCTATCTATGAGAATGGTTTTATAAATCTATAATAATATCCTGCATATCCCAGAAAACTACGTACCTCTGTTTGTGTACAAGGTGTGGCCAACAGAAGGATTACCTCTATTTTAGCCGGGTCTACCTGTATTCTAGCTGCAGAAATGTAGTGGCCTAGGATTACCCCCTCAGTCATCATCATGTGGCATTTTTTGTTGCTCAGACATAGTCTAGTAGCAATGCATCGTTCTAACACTTTGTCTAATGTTTCTATCACTTTATCAAAGTCTTCTCCATAGGGTGTAAAATCATCCATATAAATTTCAAGTCCTTCATTTATTAGGTCAGAAAAAATGCTAATTATGGCTCTTTGAAATGTTGCTGGGGCATTACATAATCCAAAAGGTAGAACTCTGTAAGTGAAAGTGCCCCACGGGCAGGTAAAGGTTGTCTTATCTTGGTCTTCAGGAGCTATTTGGATCTGATTGTATCCGCTGAATCCATCAAAGAAAGAGAAGAACCGTTTTCCAACTAATGTGTCAAGGACTTGGTCAATGAAGGGGAGGGGGAAATGATCTTTCTGAGTTGCCTTATTTAATTCTCTGTAATCTATGCAGGTTCTCCATTTCCCATTATTTTTAGGGACGACCACCAAAGGAGAGACCCATTTGCTGCCTGAGATGGGATAAATGAAATTTACATCTAGCAGCTTTTGCAGCTCTTCTTTTACAATTTCTTTTAAATGCGGATTCAGTCTTTGTTGGGGTTGTCTAACAGGGCACGTTTCCCTATCAGTATAGATATGGTGCGTGCACAATTGTGGGTCCAAGCCCTTCATGTCCTAGTAATCCCATGCAAATGCACCTTGGTGCTTCTGGAGGATTTTTATAAGTTTCTGCTTTTGGTTGTCATCCAAGCTACTGTTAATATTCAAAATATTTCCTGGTTCGATCTCAATAGGTATACTATTACGAACAATAGTTGTGGAACTATATTGGGTCTCAAAGTCTGCCCCAGGATCCTCTTGTTCTTCATGTTCGAGGACTGTTTTCATCATTTGGCATTTCAAATGTTTAGGTTTGGGTGGCTGATTCATAACATTACTAATCACATCATCTTCAGTTTGGTCCTTGAATTTGAGGGCTTCTTCTAGTGTTAGAGGTGGATGTATGTTTTTCTCCGAATATGTATCTGGGTGTTTGTGAATTTTTATCATGGGCAGACTTGGTTTGGTAGGTGGATAAATAATGATATTTTTTATAGAATTGCCTCTAGTGATAATCATGCTACCTGTTCGACAGCCTATGTAAACATCTGCTGTGGCTAGCCAAGGCCGCCCGAGAATTAATGGGTGTCCTTCCATCTTGTTTTTTGGATTAATAACTAAAAAATCAGCTAGGTATTCCCATGAGTCCACCGAGACCATGATGTCTTGCACTATACCTTCTGGTCTGATAATAGATCCGTCAGCTAATTCCAGAAGTGTGGCTATAGGTTTTAAAACTGATATGCCTAGTTTTTCACAAGCTCCTATAGTTAAGATGTTAATGACTGCTCCTAGGTGAACCAATGTGTTTGGAAATGAGTGTCCAGAAATTTGCACAGTTACAATGGGGTTTCCTGGATCTTCATATTTCACAGGTGATTCTCTACCTAACAGCAAGTCAAATAGCGTTCCTACCACATGAACAGTAGGTGCATCCATTGTTTTCTTAGTTTATTTTTTCCACATAATTCCTTGATTGTTTTTGCATAGATGGGGATGTCTTGGATGACCTAGAGAAGAGGAATTTTAATAACAAGGTTTCTTAATTCCCCCAGGATGTAAAAATCTGGGTTGATTATAGGTCTTGGTAGGTTTACTCTCTCAGGGAATGGAGGTGGAGTTACTCTAAGTTTTTTGGGTTTTTTTTGGTCAATTGTTTCTTTGTCTTTACTTGTTTTTGTTATATCCATTGAGCTAGGCCCTATGGATGTTTCAGCTTGGGACTGAGGTGGAGTTGCGGTCTCTATAGGTAATATGGTACGTCCTGATCTTAACCTTAATTTGTTGCAATGTTTTTGTTCGTCATTGGGTTTTGGATCCTCTATGATCTGAATTAGTTGAACTGGTCTATTATTGGGATGGGGATTGGGTTGGGCTGGTAATTGAGGGCGTATGGCAGGCTGTTGGTTATGCTGAGTAGGGTAGGGAGCTAGTACTTGTTGGGTCCCTGCTCCTATCAGTAGATTTCCCATCCCCGTTGGTCGTTGCTAGTTCCAATTGGTGTTTTGAATAGGAGGGTTTGGCCAACGGTTCTGATACCGGATATTCTGCCAATAAGGGGGAGAACTAGGGAAGTTTTTCCAATTACTTCCTGATGAAGGTTGTGTAGGTCAAGGTGGTATAGAAAATGCTTGGTTTGGCCAAGTTGGGAAGGGGTTTCGAGTCTGCCAATTTGTTGCAGGGTTTTGATGGCCATACTGCGGCAACGAGATGTATTGAGGTAGGTCTTGCGGTTGCTAGGTCGTGCCTGCCATTGCCGACACTGATTCATTAAATAGATTGGCTCTGTTTCTTTTTCTGCTTCCTTGTAGTCAACTTTCAGCCCAGGGAGTGAAGGAAACTGGTCCTTAGCATGATCCTTAGTGCAAATAGCACACGTCTGGACCATGTCTAAAGGACACTCCCTCTGGTTGTGTGTCTTCCGACATCTTGGGCAAAATATGGCCAGGTTTTGTTTGGCTATAGCTTGTTTTTTCTTGGCTTGTGAAACATCAAGTTACGTTGTCAAAGTACCCAGGATGTCGGTTTTGAATTTTTCTAAAATATTTCCAGATTCTACCCTAGTTACATTGCTTAAGATCACGCCCAACAGGTCTATTGCATGAGCTACCCCGGGAGCATCTAATACATAAGGAGATAATATCGTCATATTCTTCTTGATAAATATCTCCCTTCCCCATTATGTTAAGCATTTCAACCCAATATTCCTTCATTCCATTAAGCATTGTGGTTTTTAGAATGTCCTTGGACAATGTGGTATTGGAGATCTTTGTAATTTGTATTGAAATATTTCTACGTATTCCTCCAATGTTTCATTGTCTTTTGCAGTCATGTTAAAGATTTCGTCTTTTAGGTCTCGGGTTCGACAATAGTATTGGTATTTGGTAAGAAAAGTGTTCTTCATTTGGTCCCAGTTGTTTATAGTTCCCCCTCCTAATCCCATGAACCAACGGAGAGCTGTCCCTTTTAAGGTGGAGGGAAATAATTTTAGTTTATGGGGATCGGTGGTGTAGTCATATCCTCTGCATAAGACATCAAATTCAAATAGAAATGCATCAGGATATTCTGTGGTTAACCCATGAAAGGTGGGGATGTTGTGCAAGGGAATGGATTTCATAGGGGCATTGGTAGCATGATAAAAAATAGGGTACTCTAATGTTGATGTCTGCCTCTGATTCTGATTTTGATTATTTGCCATCTGATCAAAGAGGTGCCAGAATTCTTCAGGAATTTCTTGATTCGGAGGGAAGATTTTAATAGGCTTGGGGGGTGAATGCAGTGGGGGTTTCACAACACTTCCCTGATCTGGGATTCTAAGGAGCTCTGTTTCAATTACTTCTTTAGGGGACTTAGGTTCTGATATTTCTATGTGAATTCCTCCACTACTTTCTCCTTTGCCTTCTTTCAAGTTACAAGAGCCTCCCTCTTTTGAAGGGTCAATGTCTTTATAAATGAAAGTCTGTAGGCTTTTCTCAGACCCCTCTGTCTTGCTGTGAGTCTCGGCATAGGCTACAGATGGTGAGGCTACTGCTTGAGGGAGTACATTAGGATTTCTGATAGAAATAGTTCTGGGTCCTATAGATGCTTGAGATTCATCTTTCCTAATGATTTCGTCTATTTATTTTGCCCTACCAAGGATCATTGGTCCTTTGGGTTGTGAGGATGGCTGCGAATGATTTTGGATTGCTTCTATATTCTTTTTCCTAGTCATAAAACAAGAGCACCTATCCTACAGTTCTTTGTACAATCTTGCTGGTGAGCGGGCTAAAGGACAAGCATATTTCTTGCTGGTACGCAGGTTCTTACCTCTCGTTTTCAATACCCAATTCTTCACAGCAATAGAGAAAAGATGAAATAGGGGAGATAAATCTTAACACTCTCCCCGACAACGACGCTAAAATGTTGGTTCGGATAGAGGTGAATCTTTATGGACAACTCTAGTGCTCCATAATTTAATTATCAACCAGGGGTAAGTATTTTTATTTCAAGAGTGTCAACATGGTATATGCG